>JACEEZ010010311.1:0-117500 GCA_016584305.1 Chionoecetes opilio | reverse complement strand
TGATTGAGAGGTTCTGATCGCCTTACGTGCATCGCGGCTTCTTTCAAAACTCTTCAGACGTAATCTAATCCAGTTACTTCCAGCCGATTGTCCTTTGTTTCCCATACCTTCGTGCGCGCGACTACGGGAGGCAAACATGGATAATTTTGGCGTTTTTACCAGAATCTAGTCCTATTTTCGTAAAATTCGCGAGATTATGATAGATTTATGTTTTCCTGAACCATGGAAAATGTGAAAAAAAACTCATACAAGTGACGAGAATACAAGTTAAGCCGAAGCCTAGAACAGTGTTTGGACGCCGTCGCGGTCTCCTAGCAACGGGAGGGATCTGGCGGCGGTAATGCGATTTAGCATGTGGTGAGTGCAGATATGAGGTCCCCGTCCCGCGCCACCACAAATTTGGAATCCAGCTCTCCATTTATACCGAAATTATTTTGTAGAGGGAGACATTTTCCTTTCCCCCCACCCCCTTAGAAGCCTTTCGAGAGAATGTGTGACAGGAGGAGGGGAAGGGGCTTACGGAGGGAGGAATCTGGCTTTCTGCATCGCTTTAACTTTCCTTAGCATATTGTGAGGTGTCGGAAGTAAGACGTGCCAGAGCCGGTGTTGCTGATGACCTTTTGGCGAGGGAGTGACGAGAAAGCTATTGATTGCGTAGGGCGCCCGCCATGCACTAACCACCCGTCCCACCTGCTCACCCCCAACCCTCTCGCCTGGCTATTCAGCTACTTGCACAACAGATGAATACATAATAAAAGCTGGAATAGCAGAGATATATATGGTTCTACATATGTTGTTTATAGTTTCCCATATTTGCGACAATTTTTCATTATTCTAAAATGGTATACATGCAGGCTGTTTATATTTTATACTTCCTTTCCCACCAACTCCACCAAGGTAACAATTTCCATCAGTTCATTTGCTTTATACCAACACGGTGCGGCAGCATACATCCTCGTGCTTGTCTGCAAAATACCTCAGTGGTTGAATCTGACCAGTCAGTCAGATTCACCAACTAACAGAGTTGCCAGGACACACACAAGTAAAAAACAATACTTCAACACTTACAATTCCTGAACACAGATCGCTGATCCACGCAGCGCCGCGCCATGACATTGAGCTTGCGAAAGTTAAAGAAAGCTATGGTTCACCTCTTCACCTCTACCACACACAACACACACACACACACAACACACACACACACACACACAAACACACACACACACACACACACTGTTCGGTATTTATTATTATTTTTTTCTTACGTTAAAGCCTAGAGCGCCTGTATACGCTATCACCTTCCTTCCTCATGTTTTCTTTCCTTGAGGGCTCAGGTGGTTGACCCTGCACATTCTGGAGGGCTGTAATGGTTGGCCCTCGCCCGTTGTGAAGCAGGCTGGCTTTTTACTTTTTATAGTGACACCTGTGATGGTTTTCTGTGATGGTTTGACCTGAGGCTCATGCTGCCCCCTGGTCCCCTCCACCGCACTTGCAGTCGCAGTCGAAGGTGAGGTTGATGGATAGCATATGCATGGGTATCCTCGGCCACTCGACGATGGAAGAAACAGTTGCTCCTGGCGGGACTTGCTTGAACTCGGGACCTTGTGCTCACCATTATATCAGGTTCTAATCTTACAGCCACCGCGTTAAAGATGGATTCGAACTCGGGACATCGAGCTCACCACTCCAAGATGCTAACCACTCAGCCACCGCCTTCCCTTAATTAGTATAGATAACATTGCAGCGCGCCTCTCTGTGGTCCCATGTTTTAGCCCCTTAAGGTTCGAGATTTTTCGCTGGCAAGCGGGCAGGTACTGTACCACTTGAGCAAGAGGATGAAGGTGTACAACTTAGTGTATGAAGTTCCAACTTTGTCCAAATACCAGTCCTATGAGATCTAAATTCCTTACCAGGAAGGTGATAACTGGCGATCGGGAGTCTAGAGCATTGTTCTTCAAACTTTTTTCATCGCGACCCAGTTTGATTTTATGCATTACATTCACGACCCTATATTACGTCTGTTGCTGCTTTCTCTCCGATGTGATTTTTTTTAAAACTACATACATACATACATAAATACATATGCATATAAATGTGCTTACATATATACAAATATATATCTATGGATTCAAAATCATTGCATCTGTTCCAGTGTGCCAATGTAAATATTATCTATTAAAATTATTAAAAAAATATGCAGAAGTACTGTGCAAATTGTAACTACGTAAGTAAAGAAAAATAGTATTGATTGATTGGCAAGATTATCCATAATTACCTGCCTTCTCCCATCGGCATTCTCTCTCTCTCTCTCTCTCTCTCTCTCTCTCTCTCTCTCTCTCTCTCTCTCTCTCTCTCTCTCTCTCTCTCTCTCTCTCTCTCTCTCTCTCTCTCTCTCTCTCTCTCTCTCTCTCTCTCTCTCTCTCTCTCTCTCTCTCTCTCTTTTATTAATGCATTTCAGATATTATTTATATAATTATCTGTTTACGATGTAACGACCCACTGAACAAAAGTTTGCGACCCAGTATTGAAGGTTACCGTTACCCGTACCGCACCGCGACCCGTACTTTGAAGAACCCTGGTCTAGAGCGTTATCAAGACCATGATAAATACCACATTAGGAAACCAGATAGTCTTTGACTGTGTATGAAAAGCTCTTTTCCTGAAGTAATGCTTTGATTTAGTTCAACATCAATAAAACAAAAAAATTCTTCAGTCATCCTTTAGTAATCCTTTAATTCATTCATTCATTCACTCATTCAGTGGCAGTAAGAGATACTTACAGTAGTTGTGCCGATCGTGGTTTACTGATTTGATTACAGCGAATGATCAAGGATGTAAAGCAGGAAATAAGAAATCAAAATAATTGTATGTATGAATCTAAACAAGCTATAAAATAATCAATGGCGTAGCTACGGAGGGTGCATGGGGGGGCACGTGCCCCCCCACTGGCCATGGCTGCCGTATTTTGTATAATGCTCTAATACCCACCACTGATCTGATCTTGGAATATACCATTCTATGTGGCATCAGAGGGGTCCCTGAGCTCCGCTTGCCTTGTCCCTCCCCCCCTCCCATTGATAGACACCTAGCTACGCCACTGCTAGTAAAGCAATCCAGTCCTTTAACAACCCGCAAACAACGTAGCAAAAAAAAAAAGGTGATATCCTCCCCATAATTCTCTGCAACGGTGTTAATGAGTTCGAAGCACTAACGAACCCTATCAAAATAAGCTTTTATAAAAATACTACAAAACTATACCAACACTATTACTAACTCACATTTACTAACATTTATGAGTTAGATAACGTTACAGGTCAAGAATTATTGGTCAAAAGTCAACAGGTAAGGCCCGGGCGTGGGAAGGAAATAAGGGAAAGGTTTAGTGTTTCGAAGCAGCGTTGAGTTCCTTGAATAATCCGGTACGAGCAACAGTCGAGAGGGAGCCGGCGAAGGGGCAGGACGAGTGTACAGGCAGCTGAGAGGAGGCAGAGGATGATTTTTGGCCAAACAACTCTTTATTTTGTTGCTGTTTTCATATTTCTGCAGCGTAAGGTAAGTAGAGAGAGAGAGAGAAAAAAAAGAAAGAGAGTGAGAGGAATGAATGGGCAGTGGCGGATCTAGGGGTAGCCACGCCCCCCCCTGAAATCTCATTACCAACCCCAGAAAATTCAACAATTTTTTTAATTGCTATGCCATGGTTACCTCACATTAGATATGTGTCCAACCTTGGCCACCCCAGTCAAAATTTCCTGGCGGCGCTGCTGTGAGTGGGAGAGGGAGGGAGGGAGGGAGAGCTTAGATGTGATTTGAGGTTGATTAGTCCTCCCTGCAAAGTAATGGCTGTTGCCTCTTTATCTTTCTAGCTTATGTAACGTCAGATCGGCTATATCAAGTGGCATAGCTACAGGGGGGGGCACGTGCCCCCCCCCATGAAAATCTGGAATCCCCCCAATCCCCCCATGCCCCCACTGGCCATGGCTACCGTAATCTGCTTGGACCTGTGACTGACGATATGCACTATAATACCCTTCTATGTGGCATCAGAATGCCCCTGAGCTTTGCTTGCCATAGTGCCCCCCCATACACAGCTGTGCCCTCCAAGGTGCCCCCCATACACAGCTGTGCCCCCGAAGGTGCCCCCCCCATACACAGCTGTGCCCTCCAAGGTTCCCCCCCATACACAGCTGTGCCCCCGAAGGTGCCGCCCCCCCCATTTATAGATACCTAGCTACGCCACTGGCTATAATATAGATCAGTAAATATTCGATATGATGCTTAACAAAGATGTGAACTAAAAAATTTGCTAAAATAGAAATCGAAATGTACTACAGATCTTCCCCCTCACATCTCGTGCGATTCACATGTAAGAGACAGACAGACAGACAATAAATACATGGGTTCATAACGAGATGGAGAAACTTCCCCCACACCTCCCGTAAGCAGTCTTGTTGACCCTGATGACACCATGAAAGAGCTCAGCACAAAACCTCCTCCTCTCCTTAACCTCCCTTCCCACATCCTTTATCGGGACCCAAGAGATGCATTCATTGGGGAATAGAATGTGACATTTATTGAGACACAGCCGGATCATCCAACTTCGTTATCATAGTCAGGACAGATGTATACTGCAAGATCAAATGACTACTGATAGTCATTTGACCTAGGTATACTGTATATCCCGCTACTCCTCGTCGTAGTGCTTCTCCTCCTCCTCTACTTGCTTTCCTTCTACTATCCCCTTTGCCTATTTATCGTTTTCCTTCTCCCCACGTCTGCGGTCAAGAGCACGATGATGTACAGGTTTCCTGGAACTTTCTGAGCCTCTCAGACGATCATCGACTACTTCTCTTATCGGGCGAGCTCAGTAGGCTGAGGGTGGATATAGTGGGACTCTCTGAGACGAAGAGGGCTGGCAGTGGCGAGACTATCAGTGGGGGCTACACCTACTACTGGTTCGGCATGAGCAATGGTCACCGTGTCCGGGAAGTAGCTATAGGCATCTCCAGCAAACTGCAGCCGTCTGTTGTTGAGGTTACTTCCGGTTGATGAAAGTATAATACGGGTGAGAATGAAACACACTCTGGGTTTCATGTCTCTTGTTACAGTGTATGTATGCTCCTACCGAGGTGTGTGAAACTGAAGAGAAGGAGATGTTCTACGCCAAACTCAACTCTTTTTAGACCAGTGTCCTCTTCGGGACACACTCATTGTCTTGGGCGACTTCAATGCTACTGCTGGCACTGTGAGCGATGGCTATGAGTTATGTGTTGGTCCCCATGGCTCCGGTACCAGGAACATTGACAGTTCTCTACTTCTGAATTTTGCGAGGTCCGGAAGGTTGAGAATTGCAGGATCAGATTATCAGAGACCCCAGATTTGCACCGCTGGACATGGTATAGTAATGCTGGAGGGGTAGCTGAAGAGATCCTTGTTAAGACTCATTTTAGGATCCTTCAGAACTGCAGGGTTTATTTACCAGGGTGCTAAGTTCTTTGCAACTGATCACAGACTTCTTGTTGCTACATTTAAGCTTCATGTTAGGTCCAGAAGAATCTCAAGAAGTAACCATACTGTGTTTCATCTTGAGAAGCTGCAGGACTTGACATGTGCCGATGAGTATGCAGTAGCAGTTTCAACTCGGTTTAATGTGCTCGGTGCCCTCGAGGACCCTGTAGAACTGTGGGATACCTTCAAACGTGAAACTCTCCATCCTGCCAAGAAATGTATTGGTGAGCACCCGAGGTCAATGCGTGGTTTTATCTTGACGGAGACGCTGGAGGATATCGAGGAGAGTCGCGCTGCCAGGATTGCTAGGAACCAGAACCATGGATCTGTCACGCAGGACTAGAACCCTCCTAAGGAGAGACAAGGAGAGTTATGTCAGGAGTCTCGCTGAGGATGTCGAGGGCCATTTGAACGCTAATGACCTCCGACCCGCCTATCAAGCCCTGAAGAAGCTCCGTTCCAAGTCTCCATCTTGGGCGAGTACTATCCAAGCAGCAGATGGGTGGATCGTGTCGGACATGGATGGGCAGATGGCTCGTTGGGCTGAGTACTTGGGCAATTGTTCACGGTGGACCCTCCAATTGGGCAGCTTCACACCACTGGATTACGAGCAGTGGATACCGATTCTCCCATTGATGAAATCGCACCTTCTCTTGTCGAAGTCAGAGAGGCTGTAGCAAAGTTGAGGGGTGGAAAGGCAGCTGGTGTTTGTAATATCAGTGCGGAGCTCCTCAAAGCTGGAAGTGAGGCGTCCACGGGTTGCATGCTGTCCTGACTGCTGTGTGGCAATCAGGTACCATTCCCCCTGACTGGAAAAGGGGGCTGGTCGTCCCTATCCGGAAAGGGAAAGGTGACTGTCAGGACTGCAACAATTACCGCGGTATTACACTGCTCAGCGTGCCAGACAAGGTGCTTGCCCATCTATGGCTGACACGGATCCGTAGTCATCTGCTGAAGCATCAGAGACCTCAGCAGTCTGGGTTCATGCCTGGTAAATCAACAACGGACCGTATCCTAGCGCTTCGTGTCCTGGTGGAACGCCGACGTGAGTTTCAATAGGGGATGCTTGCAGCCTATGTTGATCTCAAGAAGGCGTATGACTCAGTACATCGTGAGTCACTTTGGGATCTTCTGCGACTTAACGTGATTCCTGCAAGGACTATTGGTTTGATGACTGGCCTGTACTCTGGGATTGAGAGTGCTGTGAAGTGTGGGGGAGGTGTATCCAGCTTTTTTCTGTGAATACAGGAGTGAGGCAAGGGTGCATCCTGGCCCCATCACTTTTCAATACTTGTATGGACTGGGTATTGGGCAAAGTTGTAGATCAAAGTGATTCTGGAGCATCCTTCGGCAATACCAAGATCACGGATCTTGTTTTTGCCGATGATGCAGTAATCTTTGCTGAGTTGCTGGAGATCCTGGTGATGGCTCTCGAGGCGCTGCATTATGAGGCAAAGCCTTTGGGACTTGAGGTTTCCTGGCTCAAGACCAAAGTCCAGGTGTTTGGAGGCTTACTAGATGAAACAGTACAGTCTGTTCATGCGTGCAGTGAAGACATTGAGATCTTGGAAAGTTTTACATACCTTGGAAGCGCAGTCCATAATGACGGCAGATCACGTCAAGAAGTCTTACGGCGGATTGGTATAGCCCATGGTGTTATGGACTCGCTCAGCTCGAGTATTTGGCGTTGCCGGTTCTTGTGCAGAAGGACAAAGATACGGATCTTCAAGTCGCTTGTGATCCCTGTTTTACTCTATGGATGTGACATGGGACACTAAATAGTGACTTAAAGAGGCGATTAGATGCCTTTGGTAATAAGTATCTCCACAGAATCATGGGCTATCGCTGGGATGATTACGTGTCAAATCAGCTATTGAACCGTGAGACTGAATCGAGGCCTATTACCTGCATAGCCCTTCAACGCCAACTTCGGCTACATGGCATGTGGCACGCTACCCTGAAATTGATCTTTCCCACCGGGTTGTATCTGTCAGAGACAATCCGGCGTGGAGGAGGCTAAGGGGACGTTAACAAGGCTCGTGGCTGGGGCAAGTTGATGTTTCCTGTCGAGAGTTGCTTGGTATGGTAAGGGAGCCTGCACGGGGACTCGCGCGAGATGACCCCCGGCAGTGGCGCCGTAGGGTGGGCGAGTCGACGCGCCCACCGGCGTATGCCCCTAATTATTGATTGATTGATAGTCTTCCACTCACCCCTTGGACATGCAGCTGATGCAGTACGTGTACAGGTGTACTAGGTTTGTCTGGAATCCTGGACTCAATCAAATGTCATATCACACCAGGTTTGTCCGAAATTGTGGACTGCATTAAATGTCCTGTTACACCAGGCTTGTCCGGTACTCCAGACAATTGGGCTGTAAATCTATGGTAAACATAGAAATCACACGAACAAACTTCACGCGGCAACACCATAACTCAAACTGAGATGTCGTGGACAGCCAGCCTCCTGGGCCTAACACCGAGTTAGACACGAAGCGAACAAGTGCACTCCAAGCTGGAATCCCGGTAGTTTTTAAAAAAATTGTCAAAAAAATTATTGCTTGGTTCTGATGCCACCCTCTCGCCCCCTTTTTCCTCATAGCCTACCTGGATCATTCCACCGCCTCTGTCTCCATGACTCTGTCTCTATCCTTCTATGACTTCTTAAAGTAGCGGTAGCGGAAGCGCCATTACATTTTTCTGTCAGTAACAAACACAGTAGCGCCATTGCTTTTTTCAACTAGTAGGCTACCAGTTAGGAGGCTACCTACCGGAAGGTAGCGGTAGCGGGAGTGGCGCTCCTTTTTAAGGGTAGTGCGCCCAGCACTGGGTATATTCTAAGATCAGATCAGTGATGGGTATTAGGGCATTATATAGAATACGGCAGCCATGGCCAGTGGGGGTCCTCCTGGGAGGCCACCGGATTCTCATGGGAGCGGGGAACGGTCCCCCCCTGTAGCTACACCATTGTGTCAAGGTCAACAACAAAAGTTCCACCGAAACCCTTAAAAGATGACCAAGATTCAATTAGGAAAGCTATAAAATCGCCAGTAGATCGCCCTTTACAGAAACCGTACTAACTATCAGATAGAAGATTGTGAGCAGATAGGTGCTTAAGAATCTTCTTATTAAGTATACGTAGATTCCAAATCTTTAGATAGGCAGGAGGTCAAAGCTATAGGATGGTAGTTTAAAGGATTAGAATGGTCACTCTTCTTAGGAACAGGTTGAATGTGAGGAAACTTCCAGCAGGAAGGAAAGGTGGAAGTAGATAGACGAAGACAGAAAAGTTTGACCAGGCAGGCTGCAAGCACAGAAGCACAATATTTTTAGAACAATGGGAGGGACTCAGTCAGAACCGTAAGCCTTTCGAGGATCGAGGCCAGAAAGGCCATAGAAAACATAATTACGAAAAATCTGAAATAATAACAGGCATGATATAGTCAGAAGGTGGAGGAAAAGGGGAAATAAGCCCTTCATCATCCAGAGTGGAATTATGTTTAAAGGTTTGAGCAAAGAGTTTAGCTTTAGAAATAGATAAGACAGTTGTGGAGCCATCTGAGTGAAACATAGTAGGGAAAGATGATGAAGATAAATTGTTGATGTTTTTGGCTAGATGCCAGAAGTCACGAGAGGAGTTTGATTCAGAAAGATTTTGGCATTTACTCAATAGTAAATGCCAAAATCTTTCTATACATACACCTAAAACAGGTACTCAGTGAATGCCTACCTACAAGTAGATATTTCCTGAAGCCTCATTCTGCTTGAACTTGCGTGTTTTCATGAAAAGACGATTTTTAAAGATTGAGTTTTCAAATATTCAATTCTTTTGCCAATATTTTCATCCACTGCAGACAAAAAAAAATGATAAACTACTTTTTTTATGAAGAACTGTTTCAGTTGTTGTATTGAAGGGTAATTCTGATATGTTCCGAAAAAGTACAGGGAATTTACGGTAAAGGATAGATCATTCAGGCTCAAAGGGCAGAGGATGTGAGATGCGCGAGAGACATCTGGTGGCTTAGCTTTGAAAACTCCCCATTCCAAGAAAGCGTTCGAATTCTGGGGAAGAAAATTCTCCACCATTTTTAAAAATTCCAAATTGTTCGAGGAAAGGGGGGGGTTCGAGTTCCAAGGTATCACTGTACTGCCTGAGGTCCTCCCACTTAGCTAAGGTGTAATGCCAGAAGCACTTCCACTTAGGTGGGTCGCAAGGCAGCACCGGAGCAATAGAAAATAAGATTGTGATCAGAGGAGGCCAACGGAGAATAGTTTCAGAGTAAGAAGAAGGGTTAGAAATGTTGGGTGTGTCTCCAAGACGGTCATGAATACGAGCAGGGTGCTGCACGAGCTCCTCTAGGTCATGGATGATAGTAAAGTTGAATGCTTGTTCACCAGGTTGGTCAGTGAAATATGATAGCCAAAATTGGTGGTGAACAATGAAATCACCAATAAGGGAGATTTCAGCAGAAAGAAATGAGATAAGATGTGCTCCACTTTGGATGTCAAATTTGTCAAATAATTTTTCGTAGTCTGAGGAGTTAGGTAAGACATATACAGCACAGTAGAGATGTATCGGTTATTCGCATACGCGAAACATTTGCATATTTTTAACATCCGCATCCACCCTTATGATAAATTAAACATCCGCAGCTACATCCACATTTGCGATGAAATAAATATCTGCATTTGGATCCGCATCCGCACCATGCACCGCATATAAAGAGGATGTGGCGGATATGCAATATATTAGAGCTTGCAAAGTTGAAGAAAATGGATGGATGTTTCATCAATTAGCTTGATAAAGATAAAGCCTTTAGAAAACGATAATCATTAGCATAGCACCGTTTTATCACATCAAAATATTCTTCTCGAGAAACCGTCATGTGACAGAACGGTGATGGTGGCCTACCGTTTGGTGTAACACATCCATTTGTTTGAATGTAAGAAATTCTAACAGATGTGATGAGACGGTGCTGTGATAGTATGGTGTGAATCAGCCTTGCGGCGGATTACTGTGGGGCGTTATGATGAGTCTTGGTGTGGTGTACTGAGTGGAAGGCTTCTGCTCCGTCTACAGGTACTATTGCGGCCTTTTTACTAGCACTCATACAGTTTCCATATCTGCAGAGCTACAGAGGTGACAAGAGGGTGAGGATTGAGGGATCGAGGTGGTACAAAGACCTACCCTGTCTCCCATCTAACCCTACCTACCACCCTCTCACCGCTCACACTCCTTCAAAGAAAATTTCAACATGTTCTTTGCTTCACTATGCCATTTATCAACAATACTCAGACCCAGCGAAAATTCCATCACCCCTTTCTGCCTCCCTTCTATCATTTCATTCCAACTGTTTATTCCTATTTCACGTTTCACAACTGTTATCTCCGTTCCGTCCGGGTGGAGGGCAGTGGTGCCAGCAGAGTGGGCAGGTTAAAGGTGGTGACGTTCAGGGAGATGAGTTGACTGCATAGAAGTTATCGGTGGGAGTGTGTTGCCAGGATTTTCCTATGAAGAAGTTTATACCTGGTGCCTTTGTTATTTGAATGAAATTAATTTGGTTAGGATTTTTCCTTGATTTAAACTTGAATTGAGAATTGAAAACTTGTCTTATGATTTCACTATTTGATTATAGTGTGAACACTTCTCGTTGCGGAGAGTGTGGGACTGAAGAGAGACTGAAATGGGAATGAACTTAAGGGAAAGGGGTAGGGGTAGGGGTTAAGGGGAAAGGGTATGAGTTAAGGGGTAAGGGGAAGTGCTGCCACCAGCACAGGCAAGTAGTTCAATGGTTTTACTTCCTGGGCATGTTTGAATAGATATATATATTAGATTTATCTTGGTAGTCGTGATTGATACGTGGAATTATACCGAGTAAGGCTGACTCTTTTGGAAGTGTGGGGAATTACTGTCCTAACACAGACTAATCACCTGGGGTTTTTTGCAATAAACACAAGAACTATATTTGAAACATCATCCTATTTATTCACCATGAAACATTATTTATGTTTGAGATCTTAGACACATACATAAACTCTAATTTGGAACGGGCAAGCTCTTTAGAGCATAACCTCCCTCACAGAATCATTCTTAGAACTACCACCTATGTCCGTATCAACTGAGCACTATAGGTATACATGGAATATATATATAGGAGAGAAAATGTGGGAGTAATGAGTTGGTGTGGGGATTCACTGTACCATGTGGCCTGGTTTCTGTAGGGGAGTGGATGAGAGACTCCCGTCGAAGCCTACAATGAAGTGGAGAGACGACTCTGTTAATAACACTTATAAGGATGGGGCAGGCCTTCTATGCGTTAGTGAAACTGAACAACTGTACCTATATATATATAGAAATATAGATAGATATAATATAACAAGGAAGGGGGGAAACAGGAGCGAGGTGCCGAGGTCTTACCTACAATGAAGTGGAGAGACGACTGACTCCTCTCGGTAGCTAAGGTGAAGTTGGGATGACAGGGAATGTTCGAATTCTATGATATTGGCCTCCTGAAGAGCTTATAGACCCTGAATGACTAATTAACTAATGAAACAAGTACACCTATGAAAAGGGCTGCCTATAATACAGTTCTGTTACTTTGATATAGAAGAATTTAATATGTTTACTCTAATATCCGGGGAAAGGGTTATTTTCGTTCGTTCACGCATACGAACGCGTTTGTTGAGAGACGAGGTAGTGGAGTCGAACCATAAATTGTCGACTTTTATTTAGCAAATAACTCGACTAACACATCCATTTATGAACGTGATCTGTCACTATTGTGTCTAGTTTGAAGGACATTAAGAATCTAGGAGTGTTCCTTGATCTGATAGGAGGGTGAGGGGAGGATGAAAAGTTTTGAACCTCTTAGTTATCGATGATCGCGAAATAAGTGTCCCACGAATTTTGACTCGTACCCGGAATGTCGGGGGGGGGGGGGGGGGGAGTGAAAGGAAGGGGGGGAAGATAGAAGTGAGAATGAAAAAAGGAAGATATATTTCACGAGAAACTAAAAGATTGAATTGCTTACGGGCATAACCCGGGAATTGTATGATAAGAATTCCCATCCTATCTCTTCCGAATAACGGGCATTACAGGAGTGGAAGTGTGAACATTGAAATAGGAAATGCTCAATCGTCTCCGGGACGTTCCTGTGTGATGGGGGGGAGGGGGGGTCTTCCTGCTCTTACTCCTTCTTATCTTCTCTCTTCTCTTTACTCTTTCTTGCTGTTGAGGTTTTCTGAGGGGGATTCCTGAAGGGGTAGTCTTGGTCAAGGAGGGGATATCCAAGCCCTGTCAACAGAGATTTGCATAGTGGCCGTAAGAGAGCCAGCAGCTGGTGCAGCACCCTACCCGTATTCCTGACCGCCTTGGAGACACGCCCAACATTCTTGATCGTTTCCTAACTACTAACCCTTCTGCTTACTCTGTGAAACTATTCTCTCCGTTGGGTTCTTCCGATCACAATCTTATTTCTGTAACCTGTCCTATCGCCCCGGTACCGTCGCGGGACCCACCTAGGCGGAGGTGCTTCTGGCACTTCAAATCGGCTATATGGAGCCAGGTGATGCTTCTATGGGGGGCAACTCTGGGTCCCGACAAAGGCTTCGCATTGCCCTGGGTCACATTTACCTTTTGAAATCCTGTCAGTATGTCCTTCCAACAAACATAGGACTCAGGCTGGTAATTCATAATGCGGAAATAAATAATTTCCTTTCTCCATTCCCCGCACCGGATTCGAACCTGTGTTACACCAGAAATTGCACCACAACACGGCGCGTTACCGACCTGGCCAAAGGGTATACCCATTGGTGTTACGGTTTCCGGTGTATTTATGTTCATTACACCTGCACCAGGGGCAGTCCAGATCTGGTGAGAGGTACAGGCGGTGCAGGTGTGCTGTGAGTCTTGTGTGGCCGAGTCGCAGGCGGGTGTGGTCGACATCTAAGATGCGGGTTGTTTGTCTTTTCCATGGGTGCGGGGAGGAGTCTGAGCGGTAATGACCCATGGTGGTGGCACGGAGGGCGTTGCCTAGCGAGGTATCCCAGATGAAGCGGCAGACCCGAGATATCAGACGTTTTACAGTGGAGAGCGGCAGCGGGAGGGGGGTGATGTTTACATCTGACGGCCATCTTGGCAGCAGCAACCGCCATCTTGGTGCAACAGTTGTTGTTTTCTCTTAAGAACATAAGAAAATAAGGAAGCTACAAGAGGCCGTGAGATCTACATGTAATGCCCGGAAATTCGGGAAAGACAGGATGGAAATTCCTATCATACAATTCCCGGGTTATGTATCTGTAAGAAGGAAAAAAGGTTTCAATAACCATATGTTTGGTCTGGGCAAGTTGTAGCCTAGGCCCAGCATATGGAGGAACAGGTTATTCTTATTATATTAAGGTCAATCAAATCTTTTCTGTTCTCGTAATATTTATCTTCTTTCTTTCTTTCTCCCACTTCTATCTCCCCCCCCACTCCCCCCCCCATACACTCAGGATATGAGTCCAAATGCGTGGGACATTTATTTCGCGATCGTCGATAACTAGTAGATTCAAAACTTTTTATCCTCCCCTTACCCTCCTGACAGATCAAGGAACACTCTTAGATTCTTAATGTCCTTCAAAATAGACACAATAGTGACAGATCACGTTTATAAATGGGTGGGTTAGTCGAGTTATTCGCTAAATTAAAAGTCGACCAAATTTATGTTCCGACTCCGATACCTCGAACGTGTTTTCTAGAGAGACGATCGTCTCTCTAGAAAACACGTTCGTGGGCTTGACCGAAAGGAAGTAACACCTTTCCCCGGATATTAGAATAAACGTATTAAATTCTTCTATATCAAATTAAAAGAACTGCGTCATAGGCAGCCATTTCATATGCATACTTGCTTCGTTAGCTAATTAGAGTCATTCGAGGTCTTATACTCCCTTCAGGGGAAGCCTTTCATAAGTATCCGAACATTTCTTTTTTCCCGCTACTCATCCCAACCTCGCCTTGGTATACCACGAGGAGTTTAGTCGTCTCTCCACTCCTTTCAAGGTAAGACATACAGTAACTCACCTCCATCTTCCCCCTTGTTATAGTGTATCTATCTATATATCTATATATACAGTTGTTTAGTTTTCATTAACGCATAGGAGGCCAGGCCTGTCCTTATAAGTGTTATTAAAGAGTCGTTTCCCCACTCCTTTCAAGGCTCCGGCGAGTGTCTGCCGAAAAAGAAGCCAAGCCACATATCACAGTGAACACCACACCAACCCATTACTCTCACATCTTTCTCTCCTATATAGATATTCCATGTATACCTATAGTGCTCAGTTGATACGGACATAGATGGTAGTTCTAAGGACAAAATTCAGTGAGTTAGGTTATGCTCCGTAGAGCTTTCCTGCGCCAAAATTAGATTCATCCATGTATCTAGGATCTCAAACAAGAGAAATAATATTTCATGGTGAATAAACCGGATGATGTTTAAAATATAGCTTCTTGTGTTTATTGCAAAACCCCCAGGTGATTATTCCCTTGTTATGGAAATACTTCCCCAAGTTTCCAAAAAGAGTTTCAGCCTCACTCGGTGTAATACTAAGTATCCACCCCGACTACCAATAATTCTCATATAGTAAATCGTGTTCAGGGAGTAAACCATAGAACTACTCGCCTGAACTGGTGGCAGCATTTCCCCTTACTAACCTTAAGTTCATCCCAATTCATTGTGACGAGGAGATTTTATTAGTTAATGAAGAATTCTAAGAAATTAATATCATTCAACCCAAAGGTGTCAGTAACACGAAAACCCTGGCATCACATACACGCGGTAGTTCCTGTTCCAAAGTTAAACTCCAACTTTTTCTCAGTATTATGCATTACTGTTGATATTATTAGTAACACAGTTATAAATTTGTGCTTAGTGGACTACTGCTCAACACAGATCACTCTAAACCCTCTTAGCCATACACCACCGGCCGTTGTACATTCTCTGCCCGACCTCTCATTCGCTAATATGGCCGCATTAGACGCAGGGTGAATTTTGCATTCCTATTTTTGGAGAAAAGACTGAGTCTACCGGAAAATACGGTTCATTGTGTATACATTTGAATAAGAAATTTTTACCTAACCATTTCATGTGTTCATAGTGCCTACATTGGATGTAAGATAATTTGATCTACCATTACACATGTCTACCTCATATTATGTCAGACTTACGAAAAAATTAACTTACGAACAACCTCTCGGAACGTATCCATTTCGTAAGTAGGGGCCTTTCTGTTGTGTTGACATCACATGTGTTGTACTAAAACTTGTAGGGGTCACGACATGATGCACGTATAATGTTTGTGATTGAATGAGTGTTCACTCACCACGTATGTGAATATCACTCCTGTATGACCCTTAAGGCCTCTTCCATTTGCGACATTTCAAGAACCAGTTCACGGAACCCAAGAATTCAGGCGTTCCATTTGCGCACGAAAACCTGGGTCCGAGGCAAAGCGCGTAGTGACTCAGCAAAACCCGTGAACTTTCTCTACTCACATAAGGCCTCTTCCATTTGCGACATTTCAAGAACCAGTTCACGGAACCCAAGAGTTCAGGCGTTCCATTTGCGCACGAAAACCTGGGTCCGAGGCAAAGCGCGTAGTGAGTCAGCAAAACCCTTGAACTTTCTCTACTCACATTGAGAGGTGGGTAGCTTGGGTAGAGTTTTCAGTTCATAACAAACAATGGTCGCCTTGGGCCCTATTTCTCTTATCGTGAAGGGTTTTCCGCATGCACGAGTCGGAGAGGATGTCAGACGGCATAAAAGAGGCATACATGGCTGGTGGAGTCTATGCGTTCCCGCGATCTTAAACTTGATATGATCCCTTCACATAGCAGCTATAGCTGAGTTATATCTCGTTATCTCTCTCTCTTGTTATCTCTCGTGATCTCTCTCTCGTTATCTCTCGTTATCTCTCGTTATCTCTCGCTACCTCTCTCTCTCTCTTGTTATCTCTCGTTATCTCTCTCGTTATCTCTCGTTATCTCTCTCTCGTTATCTCGTTATCTCTCTCGTTATCTCTCTCTTTCCTCTTCGTTATCTCTCTTATCTCTCTCGTTATCTCTCGTTACCTCTCCTCGTTATCTCTCTCTCTCGTATTCTCTCTCTCTCTCTCTCTCTCTCTCTCTCTTCCTTTCGTTATGTTGAAACAAAAACGGTTTTGCGTTCCATTTGGCAGGCCATGAACTGAAGTGTTCATCAATTGGCCATGGAAGATCTATGATGGTAGCTTAAGTTCTTCATACACATGATTGCCTTGGCCCATTTCTCTACGTGAGGGTTCCGCATGCACGAGTCGGAAGGATGTCAGCGATAAAGAGCATAAGCTATTCCTGCTCCGATCTAACTGATATATCCTTCACACAACATAGCTGAGTTTACTCTTTCTCTCTTCGTTATCTCTCGTATCTCGTTATCTTCTTTCTCTCGTATCTCTCGTTATCTCTCTCGTTATCTCTCGTTATCTCTCTCGTATCTCTTCTTCGTTACTCTCTCCTCTCTCTCTCTCTCTCTCTCTCCTCTCTCTCTCTCTCTTAAATTGCCTCGCTAGCTGAGTATGTTTGTAAACAAAAAACGGGGTTTTTGCGTTCCATTTGTGACACGCGAACCCAACCCTGTCCCAGAACCCAAGAACAAAGCGGCGCATTTGACACTACTAGACATTTGGGACTAAGACCATCTAGGCTAAGACATCTGCGCTAGGACATTTCGGACAAACTCGCTCGCCTAAGACGTGCGCGATGTAACTAGGCAGGTTGGGTCGTCTTAGCCCGTTTTCTCCGTCACCTACTGTTATTTATGTTTATTATAATTTAACGTATATGTTATTCTGTAATACACTATGTTATATTATGTGTGGCTCTATATTCTCTAATATATGTGCTGGGCTATTTTTCGCATGCACGGTTCGAGATAATTCAAACGATTCAGAACACAAGAAAAAAAAGGGATCATTGCGATATCCATGCTTGTACCGCGATCTAACTGAAAGTATGACCAGAACCACAAGGAGAGAGAGAGTAGAATGGTACGAAATTAGAGAGAGCTCCTCGGTGTACATGCCGTGTGACTTAGCAGAAATAATATCTGCCTCGGGGGGGGGGATATTAAAACTCTGAACGAGAAGGAGAGAGGAGGAGAGAAGGGAAGGAGATGGACGGTGAGATAAGAGATCATAACAAAAGATGAGACGGTTCGAGAAGAGTAAAGTGACGGAGAAAGGAGCGAGCAGGAGAGGAGACGAGTTCGTCGGAGAGATCTCTAGAACTCGCTCTGTCTACGTTCTTCCCTCAAATCAGCTTGTTCGCGCGCGCTGTTGTTTAGGCTTCACTAAGAGGGTTTGGCCTTCTGTCCCCTTTCTCGGTAATACGCCTCAATGCTCTTCTTAGTAACTTCTTGGCCGGTTATAAAC
This sequence comes from Chionoecetes opilio, assembly GCA_016584305.1. Taxonomy (NCBI): domain Eukaryota; kingdom Metazoa; phylum Arthropoda; class Malacostraca; order Decapoda; family Majidae; genus Chionoecetes; species Chionoecetes opilio. Next base: position 99,552 of record JACEEZ010010311.1, on the reverse strand, counting down.
TAAAGTCGGTTTAGCTAGGGGTTATTGTAACGAACCCCCTTCCAAAATGACGCCCTGGTTCATGCAACTTGGGCACAAATGGAAGAGGCTTTTAGTAAGCGAGATGTAGTGTCAAGAATAGACTACCTGAGTGAGCTCGATCTGTCATCTGGTGGCCGTCTGGGAACTACACGTGGAGCTAGAATGTCGGGTCTCGGGGTGTCGGGCTCGACTTATTTTCTATTATTCCCTACCAAACCAGCTACAAGTAAGTGTTGTCATGGTCAACATAGGCTTATGCAAAATGGAAATATACGAGTTTTACATTATTCATGGTGTTATAATGAGGATTGTTGGCAAAATAGAAGCATTCGATCACAGGTGTCCTACAACATTCTACTAAATACTGCAAAGGAATGCTTCAAGGCGGGTGCATGGGTTAATATTACCTCCATGTATGCAAAGAGAAGGTAATATTAACCCATGCACCCGCCTTGAAGCATTCCTTTACAGTATTTAGTAAAATGTTGTAGGACACCTGTGATCGAATGCTTCTATTTTGCCAACAATCCTCATTATAACGCCATGAATAATGTAAAACTCGTATATTTCCATTTTGCATAAGCCTATGTTGACCATGACAACACTTAATTGTAGCTGGTTTGGTAGGGAATAATAGAAAATAAGTCGAGCCCGACACCCCGAGACCCGACATTCTAGCTCCGCGTGTAGTTCCCAGACGGCCACCAGATGACAGATCGAGCTCATTTAGGTAGTCTATTGGCGATGGCTTAGAGCAGTGGTTCCCAAACTTTTCTGGTTGTGACCCTAAATATAATCTTGGACTTGCCTCACGACCCTTAATGCGTGTACATGTACCGTATTGTTAATTACCAATAATTTTAATGTTAACTAATTATAATTTTACAGTTTTTTTTCATAAATCTATATTACTAACACACGGTGTTACTTTTTTGGTGGCTAACCATAGTGGGATGCTACTTTATTCTTTTGAGTTTTGAGTGCATGCTGATATATTGAAATATATGTGAAAATAGATTAAGACAAAAATATGACCAAACTCAAATTAGAGGTAGTACATACAGCTATCTATTTTACTATAACTGAGAACTAACATAGTGAGGAGAATCATTTTTCATACACGGTAATACGTTTTAGAAAACAAAAAAAATAATTGTGTGGTTAAATCCAAATCGTGATCACGGTCGCTGGGTATCAAACACTCAACACCTTATCTGTATCTGTTCAGATTTTTTTTTTTATTTTTTTTTTTAACATCACAAAGGACTGGCCAAGGGCACAACAAAGATGTGTAACACAAAAAGCCCACTTAGTTGCCAGTCCCTATAAAGAAGACAGTAAGAGAATAAAATAAAAAAGAGGGGTGAGCCAATTTAGTTCGGGAGTCTTGTTACTCTTCTTTTGAAAAGATTTAAGTCATAGGAAAGTGGAAAAATAGAAACAGGAAGAGAGTTCCAGAGTTTACCAGTGAAAGGGATGAAAGAGTAAAGATACTGATTAACTCTTGTATTAGGAAGATGGACAGAATAGGGATGAGAATGAGTAGAAAGTCTTGTGCAGTGTGGCCGTGGGAGGGGGGGAGGCATGCAGTTAGCAAGTTCAGAAGAGCAGTGAGCATGAAAATAACGGTAGAAGATAGCAAGAGAAGCAACATTGCGTCGGTGATTTAAAGATTGAAGACAGTCAGTCAGAGGAGGGGAGTTGATGAGACGAAAAGCTTTTGACTCAACCCTGTTTAGGAGAGCTGTATGAGTGGATCCTTCCCAAACATGTGAGACATACTCCATACATGGGCGGATAAGGCCCCTGTAGAGAGCAAGCAATTGATAGGGAGAAAAAAAAGGACGCAGATGCCACAGGACACCTAACTTCTTTGAAGCTGCTTTAGCAAGAGATGAGATGTGAGATTTCCAGTTCAGATTTTTAGTAAAGGATAGTCCTAGAATATTCATTGTAGAAGAAGGAGACAATTGAGTGTCATTGAAGAAAGGGGATAGTTATCTGGTAGGTTTTGTCGAGTAGATAGGTAAAGAAATTGGGTTTTTGAGGCATTGAACAAAACAAGGTTTGCTTTGCCCCAATCAGAAATTATAGAAAGATCAGAAGTTAGGCGATCGGTGTCATCTCTCCGTGAATCATTTAGTTCCTGTTGAGTTGGACGTCTAATAAACACGTTAAAAAGTGCAGGGTAGAATCATCAGCGTAGGAGTGGATAGGGCTTTGAGTTAGACTTAGAAGATCATTATGAATAATAGAAGGGGAGGAGAAGAATAGAAGAAAAAAAAAAAGAGAGAAGAGAGAGAGAGAGAGAGGAAGAGAGAGAGAGAGAGAGAGAGAGAGAGAGAGAGAGAGAAGGGAAAGAGAAAGAGAGAGAGAGAGAGAGAGAGAGAGAAGAGAGAGAGAGAGAGAGAGAGAGAGAGAGAGAGAGAGAGAGAGAGAGAGAGAGAGAGAGGAGAGAGAGAGAGAGAAAGGGAAAGAGAGAGAGAGAGAGAAGAGAGAGAGAGAGAGAGAGAGAGGAGAGAGAGAGAGAGAGAGAGAGAGAGAGAGAGAGAGAGAGAGAGAGAGAGAGAGAGAGAGAGACAGACACTCGGCGTGGTATACGTATTTCCCGCCAAATACAGACTTGTGTCGCGCGCGCTGATTGGTTAGGTGGCACTAAGAAGGGTTGGCCTTCTGTCCCCTTACACGAGGGTAAGATGACGCCCGAAAATGCTTTCTTAGTAATCTTCTTGGCCCGGTATAACTAAGTCGGTCTTAGGACGCTAAGAGGGTGTAGTTTAGAGCCCCTTCCAAAATGCCGCCCCTGGTTCATGCAACTTGGGCACAAATGGAAGAGGCCTTTAGTAAGCGAGATGTAGTGTCAAGAATAGACTACCTGAGTGAGCTCGATCTGTCATCTGGTGGCCGTCTGGAACTACACGTGGAGCTAGAATGTCGGGTCTCGGGGTGTCGGGCTCGACTTATTTTCTAATATTCCCTACCAAACCAGCTACAATAAGTGTTGTCATGGTCAACATAGGCTTATGCAAAATGGAAATATACGAGTTTTACATTATTCATGGCGTTATAATGAGGATTGTTGGCAAAATAGAAGCATTCGATCACAGGTGTCCTACAACATTCTACTAAATACTGCAAAGGAATGCTTCAAGGCGGGTGCATGGGTTAATATTACCTCCATGTATGCAAAGAGAAGGTAATATTAACCCATGCACCCGCCTTGAAGCATTCCTTTACAGTATTTAGTAAAATGTTGTAGGACACCTGTGATCGAATGCTTCTATTTTGCCAACAATCCTCATTATAACGCCATGAATAATGTAAAACTCGTATATTTCCATTTTGCATAAGCCTATGTTGACCATGACAACACTTAATCGTAGCTGGTTTGGTAGGGAATAATAGAAAATAAGTCGAGCCCGACACCCCGAGACCCGACATTCTAGCTCCACGTGTAGTTCCCAGACGGCCACCAGATGACAGATCGAGCTCATTTAGGTAGTCTATTGGCGATGGCTTAGAGCAGTGGTTCCCAAACTTTTCTGGTTGTGACCCTAAATATAATCTTGGACTTGCCTCACGACCCTTAATGCGTGTACATGTACTACCGTATTGTTAATTACCAATAATTTTAATGTTACACTAATTATAATTTTAGTTTTTTTTTCATAAATCTATATTACTAACACACGGTGTTACTTTTTTGGTGGCTAACCGTAGTGGGATGCTACTTTATTCTTTTGAGTTTTGAGTGCATGCTGATATATTGAAATATATGTGAAAATAGATTAAGACAAAAATATGACCAAACTCAAATTAGAGGTACATACAGCTATCTATTTTACTATAACTGAGAACTAACATAGTGAGGAGAATCATTTTTCATACACGGTAATACGTTTTAGAAAAAGAAAAAAAAAATTTTTGTGGTTAAATCCAAATCGTGATCACGGTCGCTGGGTATCAAACACTCAACACTCAAAAATAACACTTATCTGTATCTGTTCAGATTTTTTATTTTTTTATTTTTTTTAACATCACAAAGGACTGGCCAAGGGCACAACAAAGATGTGTAACACAAAGCCCACTTAGTTGCCAGTCCCTATAAAGAAGACAGTAAGAGAATAAAATAAAAAAGAGGGTGAGCCAATTTAGTTCGGGAGTCTTCTTACTCTTCTTTTGAAAAGATTTAAATCATAGGAAAGTGGAAAAATAGAAACAGGAAGAGAGTTCCAGAGTTTACCAGTGAAAGGGATGAAAGAGTAAAGATACTGATTAACTCTTGTATTAGGAAGATGGACAGAATAGGGATGAGAATGAGTAGAAAGTCTTGTGCAGCGTGGCCGTGGGAGGGGGGGAGGCATGCAGTTAGCAAGTTCAGAAGAGCAGTGAGCATGAAAATAATGGTAGAAGATAGCAAGAGAAGCAACATTGCGTCAGTGATTTAAAGATTGAAGACAGTCAGTCAGAGGAGGGGAGTTGATGAGACGAAAGGCTTTTGACTCAACCCTGTTTAGGAGAGCTGTATGAGTGGATCCTTCCCAAACTGTGAGACATACTCCATACATGGGTGGATAAGGCCCCTGTAGAGAGCAAGCAATTGGGAGGGAGAAAAAAAAGGACGCAGATGCCACAGGACACCTAACTTCTTTGAAGCTGCTTTAGCAAGAGATGAGATGTGAGATTTCCAGTTCAGATTTTTAGTAAAGGATAGTCCTAGAATATTCATTGTAGAAGAAGGAGACAATTGAGTGTCATTGAAGAATAGGGGATAGTTATCTGGTAGGTTTTGTCGAGTAGATAGGTAAAGAAATTGGGTTTTTGAGGCATTGAACAAAACAAGGTTTGCTTTGCCCCAATCAGAAATTATAGAAAGATCAGAAGTTAGGCGATCGGTGTCATCTCTCCGTGAATCATTTAGTTCCTGTTGAGTTGGACGTCTAATAAACAACGTTAAAAAGTGCAGGGTAGAATCATCAGCGTAGGAGTGGATAGGGCTTTGAGTTAGACTTAGAAGATCATTAATGAATAATAGAAAGAGAGTGGTGATAGGACAGAACCCTGGGGAACACCACTATTGATAGATTTAGGAGAAAAACAATGTCCATCTACAGTATCTGCAATAGAACGGTTTGAAAGGAAACCTAAGATGAAGGTACAGAGAGAAGGATAGAAACCGAATGAGGGTAGTTTGGAAATTAAAGATTTGTGCCAGACTCTTATCAAAAGCTTTTGATATGTCAAGGGCAACAGCAAAAGTTTCACCGAAACCCCTAAAGGAGGATGACCAAGATTCAGTTAGGAAAGCTAAAAGATCGCCAGTAGATCGCCCTTTACGGAAACCGTACTGACGATCAGATAGAAGATTGTGAGCAGATAGATGCTTAAGAATCTTCTTATTAAGTATAGATTAAAACACTTTAGAAAGGCCGGAAGTCAAAGCTATAGGACGGTAGTTTGAAGGATTAGAACGGTCACCCTTCTTAGGAACAGGTTGGATGTGAGCAAACTTCCAGCAAGAAGGAAAGGTGGAAGCAGATAGACAAAGACGGAAAAGTTTGACCAGGCAGGGTGCAAGCACAAAAGCACAGTTTTTGAGAACAATAGGAGGGACTCCGTCAGGACCGTAAGCCTTCCGAGGATCTAGGCCAGAAAGGGCAAAGAAAACATAATTACGAAGGATCTTAATGACAGGCATAATATAGTCATAGGGTGGAGAAGGAGGAAAAAGCCCTTCATCAACCAGAATGGAATTTTTAGCAAAGGTTTGAGCGAAGAGTTCAGCTTTAGAAATAGATGAGACAGCTGTGGAGCCATCTGGGTGAAACATAGGAGGGAAAGATGAAGAAAAAAAATTGTTAGAGATGTTATTTGCTAGATGCCAGAAGTCACGAGAGGAATTTGGTTCAGAAAGATTTTGACATTTTCTATGAATGAAAGAGTTTTTGGTAAGTTGAAGTAAAGATTTGGCATGATTACGGGCAGAAATATAAAGGGCATGAGTTTCAGGAGATGGATGCTTACGGTACCGTTTGTGAGCCACCTCTCTATCTCGGACAGATGCTTCAGTTCTATCAAAAACATACTTAAATTATATAAGATATTTAAAAATTGGCTTCTGTAAGAACCAAATTATATAAATTAAGAATAGCGGAAGATATTATTTGTGGGCTTTTTTTTAACCAGCTACCACATGGAGTATTGATTACGAACTTTGATAAGGGAATTTTTTTCTTCTAAGTTTTCTCAGTGGTTATCATGAAACTGCTTCATTTGGTGCGTGAGATCCTCTAAATTGGGCTTTATGATGATTGTTAGAGCACAACACAAGTCATGCTGGGGATTCAAGCGGTTCCTTGCTCTAGTCTTGATCGTAACAAGACTTGAAAACCCTTGTTCACAGAGATATGTTGTTGGAAAAGGGAGAAAAGCTTGTACAGCCTCCAGAATCAGAATGGCCTTAGTCTTGAGTTGATTTCAAAATTATGAATACCGGAGGTTTTCAAAGTGCTGTTTCTGCACTTGATCTTCCTGGAGGTCTACAAGTTCTTCTTGAAACCCTGAAATATCTTCTCCAACTTCACTGACGTTCACACTGAAAGCTTTCCTGATCCAGCTATATTTCTTGAGATCGGTTTTTTTGGAAAATGCCTGTCCATTTCTTCATGAAGGTTCTTTAGATGATCTTCAAAAATAACTTTTATGGCAGCAAGGGATATTTCTGACGAATCTTCCAGCACATCACGTAGTTCTAGAAAGGCTGCATTTTTTCCTTTGACCAGCTTTTCTTTCCAAAGAGCAAATTTTTTCTTGAATGAGACAATTTTTTCACCAATGTCCACCATGGTATGATTTTGGTCCTGCCTGTCTGAATTCAGTTAATTTAGGTGCCTGAAGATGTCGCCCAAATAACCAAGCTTTGCCAGCCAAGCAGCATCTTTAAAGCAGTCTGCCAGTGCATGCTTTTTTATCTCACAGATAGATTTTAATTTTAGATTTTAGTTCAATAAGTCTTCCGAAATTTTTTCTACAAGATAGCCAATGGCCATCAGAGTGGAACATCAAGTTTTGGTGATGTGATCCCATGTCTTCACACATTTTATGGAAAATATCTGAGTTTAAAGCCCTGGCCTTGACAAACTGCACAATTTAGATAGCATTATTTAAAACTGCATGGAGGTCTGGTTACAAAAGATGTTAAGCAAGGTTTTCTCAATGTAAAAAACAGTGAAATATTATGACATCAGGGTTTTCTGCTTTAATGCGAGTAACAAAACCCACACGGACTAACCACTATTGATGGAGCTCCATCAGTGCACACAGCCAAACAATTGAGCCAGTATAGATCATGTTTCTTGAGAAAAATTGTTCATCATATTAAACATTTATTCTCCAGTGGTGGTACTTGACAGAGCACTGCAGATGAAAAATTATTCCAGAATATCATCTCATCTGTACCTTACAAATAACATAATTTGAGGGTCACCTGCAATATCCACTGACTCATCTGTCTGCAAAGAAAATGTATCTGCTTTTTCTACAATCAGTTGAACCAAAATATCTTTTGAAATGAGATCAATTCTACGTTTAATGCTAGTTATTGTTATTAATAGAAAGTGGTACTGATTCTACCTTCTTGGTAATATCTGCTCCACCAACAGATTTTACCATTGCCACTGCTGCTAGCTTTACCAGCTCCTCTCCTATAGTCAATTTTTTTTATTATGGTCAAAATGCACTAAGAAAGCCACGCCCCCTGCCTCCCCTTCTATTCTACGGGGCAGCTGATTGGTGCATTCCTCGTATCATCACTACCAATCCCAATATCTTCACTACTTAACAGCGGCGTGACCACTGGACAAGGCAATCTTCACTACAGAGGTGACAAAATAAAAAATCTCTCTGTAGTGAAGATTGCTCTGTCCAGTGGTCACGCCGCTGTTAAGTAGTGAAGATATTGTGATTGGTAGTAATGATACGAGGAATGCACCAATCAGCTGCCCCGTAGAATAGAAGGGGAGGGAGGGGGCGTGGCTTCCTTAGTGCATTTTGACCATAATAAAAAAAATAGATTATAGGTTATGAGGCTTTTTGCATTTTGCAATTATCCATGCCACTTCAAAGGACGCCAAGGAAACTGTCTCCAGAGAAAAAACTGAACTCGAGGGAGCATCAATCCGACTTAGTTTTACATATTATTCTTAGCCTATAGCGCCTGTAGGCAGTGACCTCCAGGGGTGGGATGGTAGGCCCTGGAGGTTCACTCGAGGACAGTGATAGATGGCCCTCGCCCGTGGTGGCCAAGCATATTTTTTTTTATAGTGACGCCTGTGATTAGTGGCTCATGCCAACCCCCTGTGTCCTCCGCTGCACTCGCAATCGAAGGTAGAGTTAATGGGCAGCATGTGGGTGTCCTTAGGCCACTCAACGATTGCAGAAAGATTTTAAGTGGATTTTGGTTCTCATCGGGGATCGAACTCGGGTCACTGAGAACGCCACTCGGAGACGCTAACCACTCTGCTACCGCCTACCCACCACCTCATGCTGTGCTACTGGAGTAATGCAACTATAATATTGTAATATTTCTGAATTTGACTTAACTGTAATTTAAAAACTCTGCCTTTATATTGTAATATCATAATTATGCCTTTTTTTTTCGCAAAACCATTCAACGACCCTCAGAAACACCCTCGCGACCCTCATTTGGGTCGCGACCATGGGTTTGGGAACCACTGGCTTAGAGCCTTCAGCGAGACTGGGCGTTACATACATATGCGACAGCTCAGAGCCGTCAGCGGGGCTCAATGGGTTAATGTCCTTCACTCTGTTGAAAAATTCCTTGAATTCTCTTCTAAATACTTCCTCACCATTCTAGCTTCAGGATCTATCACATCTTCCTCACTCAATTTCTAATCACTCTTGTTCCCAAACATATTTTGCTTTATTGTGCCTCTTTCCCTTCCTCCATCATAACTCAGAATGAAAGCACACTGCTGCTAGCTGGTGGCAATCCAATATTATATTATTTTGAACTTCAACTTAATAAACTTCTATTTATATCTAGAACAGCTAGACCATACTTATCCCTTCTGTTACCATACAAACACATTGTTCAATGAATTATTCCCATGGCCACAATTGGCCAGGTTTGGTAACGGCGCCACAATAATATCACTTAGAAAGTTTGTACATAACCTAATGATATTAAACAGTATGGTAGCTCCTTTTCAGCTCAAAACTTTCATTAGGCCTCAGTGTTCCAGTTTCTGTATGTGATGTCTAATGCTCCACAAATCAAATACAGTGCAGTGTCTATAAATAAATACATATTGATAAAAACAAGCAATACCTAATGTAAATCACTGCTCCAATGAAGTAATACTGGTCATCTGTTTCTCTTCCAGGGGAACTAGATTGGGGGATTTTTGAGCTAAATTCCATACTAATGGACGGGACTGGCCAATACTATTCACAATGTGTTCCAATGTCCAATGCTTGCGAAGAAGGGCATGATCAAGCGTCCAGGGACCGTAGCGCACACACCGCAGTTGAGTGCACACAGCATTGGTCCGCAGCTTCAGGCCAAGGGAGTGGATTAGCTCCTTGAGGTATTCCCCAGTCTCATTGATGCATGACACTTCTGTTGAGGAGATTATGAATGTGTATACTACATATACAGGATTTGAAGTGAGTTTATTATTCTGCCTCAATATCAGTTTTTCAAAAATAAATGTATTGGGTCCACTTGTTCATACCTCCTCCATCTCAGCTGTCAATACTATGATTAATTTAGTCTAGCCTATGCTGATGCATGTTCCTTGTCCCCTTCCATTTGCACCTGTCTGTGCAGCTCAGTTTAACATCTTCCAGTCCTCTCACTCTGGCATCCCCTCTCTCACTCATGCATTACAACACAGTCTTCCCATTTATGAGGGGGTCATCCTCTCACACTCCTAGTTTGTATTCTACATTTATATATCCTTGTCAACACCTTCATCAATGTTTTCCAGGTGTCCGAACTATCTCAGTGTGCTGTACTTCATCGTCTCCAGCAGTACAACCCTTACTAGCCACACAAAGTGCTCCTTATACATTTGTATTACTCTCATCAACCATTCTGTTCATGCCACAGCCACCCTTCCAGTCATTCATTTCCTCTGTTTGATTGTTAGACCTCTTGACATTTTATCCACATCTGTCTCATTTACATATGTTGCTGTTGGAGTTGTTGTCCTCCCTGAGTACCTTCATTACCACTGTCTTTTTTCTCATCATATGATCCTCATATGAGACCTCAGCAGTCTGGGTTCATGCCTGGTAAGGGCCATATGCAAGAAATTTTCTCGACCCGTTGCATCGCGGCGCGGTAAGCAAGAATCAACAGAGGACAACGCAACGGGTGGAGATTTGAGTCAGCTGATTGGGTTCACCATGCACATCCCACCTGCATTCCGCTCTGCCCTTATTCCATCCTATTTCTTCCCAGACCATTACAGGTGAGTTTGCAACACAACCGAGAGTGACATTCATACACTGTGAATGCACACTAGGGTGCCAATAAAAATCAAAAGTTTGAATTTTTCTTCCTTCTTTGGTGTAATGGTGCATCTATGCAAGAAACCATCGTATGCAAAGTTTGACCTCAATCGGTTGATATTTAGGGGTGGCAGATTACAACTTTGTTATTTACCCTTATGCACTGGCCTATTAAGGAGGGGATGTCATCTCTTGAAAGCGGACAAGCCGGACATCCCTTCCCCAGCAGGGCTGCTGGTCCCCCTCTTGGTGATTATTAGCCCCTCGGTGGGGGGGGTATCATGGGGAGCCACCCCACTCATTGTGGCCGGCTTAGCCGGGGAAGGGAAGCCTTCGAGGTCCCGGGCTGTTGATGGCGATGGGCCTCCACAACTTGGAGGAGGAACTGGCGCTGTTCCTCGTCTTTGGTCAGCCGGAGGTTGAAGGACTGGATGAGCGCCACTCCTCGCTCAGCTGTGTCGTTGACGACGCGAAGTCCCTCGATTCGGCGGCAGGCCTCGACGTACGATTCCTCTTCCTGCCACTTCCGAGGGTTGGCGGACAGGAAGTCGGTCTTGATATCAAGAGCTTCGAAGAGGCGGAGGGAATATTTTGTGGCGAAGAAGGGCAGTGTTGCCGCAGGAACTTGTGATGATGGGAGGTTTATTCGCTTGGCGGGTTCCTCGGCTCCTTCATCGTAGAGAATGGCCTGTACATTGTGTACAATTGCTTGTTTGTCGGAGACAGGGAGACGTGAGTCGAACAGTGACAGGCCAATGAGATCTTCGCTCAAGTACCAGAAATGGCGGCTCAGAGTGGTGAAGCAGGCCTTCCGAATACTTTCGTCGTGGTACTGAAGGATGGTCCTTAGCGGATCCAAGATCGTTGGCGGGAGCGTAGGATGGAACCGTCGATTCGAACCATCGCAGGACGTAGATCTCGGTTGCGAACGATGAGAACCGCTGGAGGGCTGACATTTCTCGAGGTGTGACGACTCCAGTCAGCTGCTCCCGAAACAAGATCATCTTCAGAGCGTAAATGATACGCGCCATCCAACGCGCTCGATGAAGCGCTCCTTGGCTACGGATCGAGGTCTTCGGAAGAGCGACGCCGAGGAAAAGATGCTCAGCTCAGCGAGTTCCTTATAGTCGTCACGGGGCTGCTTTGTCTGAAGCAGACGTTTCAAACCTTGAATGAGATCGTCCCTCTTGGAGACCAGAGTCAACGGCAGATCTTCGTTGGTGGGAGGGTTTATTGCCGACTGGTTGATGTAAGACCAGTAGTCCTTGAAGCGAGAGAAGATGGTGATCTCAGGACCAGAAGATGACCCCAAACAAGTAGAAAAGGCCTTCTCAAGGACAAGTTCGTGGACGTGATGACAGCAAGCAAGTGAAACGAGGGGTCGGCCGATCTTCTGTTGCAAGATGGTGCAAGCACCATTGATGGCTCCAGTGTTGGCACTGGTTGTGTCGAAGCACATCGCCACGACTCGTTCCTGGACCCCCCAGTCTTCTAGAGCCTCGAACACAGCTGTAGCGGCGGCATCACCAGTTCCGGAGTGCAGTTTCGGGACTCCTAGGAGCTTCTCCACTCCTTCTCCTGTGACGAGGATGGCGAGTCTTTCGGCGCGAGTGCCATCGTCCTGAGGAAGGATCTTCCCGTCCCAATGAACGGTAAGAGGGGTAAGAGGACTGAAAGTCTCTTTGATGTCCTTCGCCAAAGTGGACCTGTACTTCGCTCTTGCCTGTCGAATGGACTCGGGATTCAGCACAAGCTCTTGTGGATCGTGGCCCAAGCTACTTGCCGTAGCCGCCACAATTCGAAGGGCTTGGCGGCTACTGACCCCAGTTCTGTCAAGGGCTCCGATGAGATCAGGGGATAGGACGGACTTCGTGCCCCGTGTCCTCAATCGCTTTGGTGGAGAAGCGACCCCGGCATCGGAAGAAGAAGTCGATGTGTTGGCAGCGTTGGCTGGACGACTCAGACGATGGCGACTCCAGCTCCACCATCTCTTCTCTTTTTGGCGTCTGTTGGCGGCTACATGAGAGAGAGCTTTCACGTCGGCAAACCGATTCTTTCAGCTTCTTGTCCAGACCAGCCATCGAACCCCGCCTCCCCTTCTCCCGCTGTGCAAGAAGGAATTCCTTGTCTTCAGGAATGGTCATCAGAGTGAGGGCGTCGGAGTGGGTGATGTCCAAAAGGTCTGGGAGACTTTCTTGGAAGGTCTTCTGTTTTTCGGCAGGCGTGACTCCAGAGTTATTCTTGCTCAGGATCTTCCACTCGTCGAAAAGTCCAGTAATCTTCCTCCTCACGCTAGTTTCTGCGATGGTGGGGATCCTAGCTCGTGTCCAGAAGTCGAGGACCTCCTTTGCAGCCTCAGCTGCACTCTGCTGCAACGTCTTCTTCTCTTCCTTGTGTGCGTAGAAAAATCGTCGTAAAACGTCTCCACGGCTGGGAAGTTTTGCTCCTGTGATAGTAGGAACACTATGGCCAAGAAGCCAAACTTCAGTTTGCTTTCTCGTGGTCATGACCCGGCGTATGCCCCCAATGATTGATTGATTGATATGGGTACACTAGGCGCCTCCGTGGTGTAGTGGCTAGCGCGCCTAGCTACGAATCTGCGAACCCTGGTTTGAATCCGGGCCAGGCAAGTCGGCGGCCAACCCAACCAGCTGTTTCCTCCTGGTTGATAAAATGGGTTCGTGGGGAGCCTGGGGAAGGTACTGTGGTAACCGATTGTCACACTAGCCCTGTGTCCCGGGGTTATGAAGTATCACCCACCACACTCAGCTGTAGGCGGGTTCACACCTTGGGTGCCATCATGAATCTGAATGAAATTCTCTCGAGGGGTGTCTAAATTATGTAATTTTATATAAGGAATTCAAATATGAGCTTATTTTTTGGATAGAACATCTCTAACCTACATTATTTTGTATTTCGAATTTTTCAATTTTACCCTTTGCAGCCTGTATATAATATTATAAGACAAGGCAAATCATGTATATTGATAAAGCCAAATCAAATTTTCATATTATTAACATGTCAATCGCATGTTTATCACTGAATACAATTACAAAGATTATTCTCCTGACTTCTTGAACTTTGCCAGGTTGCACAAGTCCTGTTTTGGCTCATTTTTGGACATCAGCCTCCTGCTGGTTTCCTGAGCCCTGATCCCTCCATTCCTTTTTTTATGTGAAAAGTACTTAGCAGAAGCCTCAGTCACCATTTTAATAACCCTCTCAATGCTTTGTGTGTGGCAAGGCTAGTTGAGCACTTCCATGGGTGTGTTGACGAAGTTTTTCACCTCGGACGTGCTTAGAGAGCATGTGAGAGGTGGCTCTGACACATCTTCTGACCAGCTGATCAGGTCAACTATGCTGGAAGCATCTCAATTAATGTCAGGTGTCCTTCTGGTCCTATCAGAGGAGTCTCCTACCGTAGATAACACTGAAGTCGCCACCTGCAGTGATGTCGCCAGGCGCCAAATATTACGAATTATAGCATCACTACTGATTTTGATGTGCCACTGAAGATGTTACACAGTAGTTTATATCATGACTGTATAATCTACCCTGTTTCAGCGTTGTTTTATGCTTTGTATCTGCAAATATAACTGTTGCGCATTTTGCTTCTCACGTTTTTCTTCGCGCGATGACAGACCGTAGCTGATCACCTTTCGGGCGGCAGGACACAAAACTTGCCAGATCTTTCAAACTTGAATAGAATTTGTTTTCACGTTGGCAGAGGAATTTTTATATATCCAAGCATCTTCTGCAGCTAATATATATAAACTTACTTGTTTTACTTTACCTCTAATTTCCCTGAATTCCCCAGAGTGGCAACTCAACTGTTGGGTTAAAATACTAGCTGGCGACTTTACTGTAGTAGGTATAGCAAGGTCGCCACTCGGTTTGATTTTTGTCATTTGTTCATTTATAGCCCTAATATATGGACACAAGAAGAAGATGACCCACCAAAATGGGGACAACTTAAACGCCACCACACGTCTGTAAATAACAAAGAAACTTAGAACTGGCGACTTCACTGTTATCTACGGTAGCTGAGTACGTGTAACGAACTATAGCTAGCTGGGCTGAGTACTTTGGGCAGTTGTTCACGGTGGACCCTCCAACTGAGCAGCTTTACACCACTGGGTTCCAGGCAGTGGATGCCGATCCTCCCATTGACGAAACCGCACCCTCTCTTGACGAAGTCAGAGAGGCTGTAGCAAAGTTGAGGGGTGGAAAGGCAGCTGGTGTTTGTAATATCAGTGTGGAGCTCCTCAAAGCTGGGGGTGAGGCCATGATCCGCGGGTTGCATGCTGTCCTGACTGCCGTGTGGCAATCAGGTACCATTCCTCCTGACTGGAAAAGGGGGCTGGTCGTCCCTATCTGGAAAGGGAAAGGGGACCGTCAGAACTGCAACAATTACCGCGGTATTACACTGCTCAGCGTACCAGGCAAGGTGCTTGCCCATCTATTGCTGACACGGATTCGCAGTCATCTGGTGAAGCATCAGAGACCTCAGCAGTCTGGGTTCACGCCTGGTAAGTCAACAACGGACCGTATCCTAGCGCTTTGTGTCCTGGTGGAACGCCAACGTGAGTTTCGACAGGGGATGCTTGCAACCTATGTTGATCTCAAGAAGGCGTTTGACTCAGTGCATCGTGAGTCACTCTGGGATCTTCTGCGACTTCGAGGGATTCCTGCGAGGACTATTGGCTTGATAACTGGTCTGTATTCTGGGACTGAGAGTGCTGTGAAGTGTGGGGCAGGTGTATCCAGCTTCTTTCCTGTGAATACAGGAGTGAAGCAAGGGTGCGTCCTTGCCCCATCACTTTTCAACGCTTGTATGGACTGGGTATTGGACAAGATTGTAGATCAAAGTAGTAATTGTGGAGCATCCGTCGGCAACACCAAGATCACTGATCTTGTTTTTGCCGATGATGCAGTAATCTTTGCTGAGTCGCTGGAGGTCCTGGTGATGGCTCTCGAGGTGCTGCACGAGGAGGCAAAGCCTTTGGAACTTGAGGTCTCCTGACTCAAGACCAAGGTCCAGGTGTTTGGAGACTTACTAGATGAAGCAGTACAGTCTGTTCATGCATGTGGCGAGGACATTGAGATCTTGGAAAGTTTTACATACCTTGGTAGCGCAGTCCATAATGACGGCGGGTCACGTCAAGAAGTCTTACGGCGGATTGGCATAGCCCACGGTGTTATGGACTCGCTCAGCGGGAGTATTTGGCGTTGTCGGTACCTGTGCAGGAGGACAAAGATCCGGATCTTCAAATCGCTTGTGATCCCTGTCTTACTCTATGGTTGTGAGACATGGACACTAAATAGTGACTTGAAGAGACAAATCAATGCCTTTGGTAATAAGTGTCTTTGCAAAATCATGGGGTATCGCTGGGATGATTACGTGTCAAATCAGCGATTGCACCGTGAAACTGAATCGAGGCCTATTTATTATTACCTGCATAGTCCGTCAGCGCCAACTTCGGCTATATGGGCATGTGGCACGCTACCCTGAAACCGATCCTTCCCATCGGGTTGTATCTGTAAGAGACAATCCGGCATGGAGGAGGCCAAGGGGGCGCCCACAAGGCTCGTGGCTGGGGCAAGTTGATGTTTCTTGTCGAGAGCTGCTTGGTATGGGAAAGGAGCCTGCATGGGAACTCGCGCGTGGTGACCCCCGGGAGTGTCGTCGTAGGGTGGGCGAGGTGACGCGTCCCCCGGCTTATGCCCCCAATGATTGATTGATTGAGTATCTGGGTCCCCATCTCCCCTGATGGCCAGGATTCTTTCCACCCCCCAAATCCTCTCCGTCTGATCCTCAGAGCACAGCATTGTTTGGAGGATGGCTTCACTGTGGGCATACCAAGCAAATATTTTCACAGTTGGCATCACAATGTCCAACACCTCCTTCCTCTGTGACTTAAGGCAGTCCAGTTGAAAGAGGATGTGCCTAGGCCCTTCAATCCAGGAGTGTTTGACTTTCACGTTGAACCAACATGGATAGTACACTCCAATGATGAATTCCAGAATGAAGTGCAGATTCTTCAGGTTCTTCCCTTTAAGTCCATGTTGTTGTTTCACCCAGAGCCTGAGAAGTCTATTAGCGGTTGTGAGCCAGCGGCTGTGGTTCACTGGTCCTATCTCCAACAGAGCCAGCCCTACTGGAAGCACTCCATCCCTGACTGCACAGACAATTTTATAGCCATAGTGTTGATCAGTTGAGAGATCTTGAATGACCTTGTCAGGCAGCTTGTTCGGTGGAGGGCCAACGGAGATACGGGTAAAGTTTGGATTTATCTCAAAGTCTGTAGCAGAATCGAGGAGCTTTCCTATGGGCCCGGATATTTTTTTGTCTGACAAGAGTAGGGCCATCAAGGCCAACAATCAAATGGCACAGGGGAAGTACACCAGTATGTACGTTGCACACCAACCAGACCAGCTTTCTCCCCAGGTGCAGATCCAGCTTCCGCATTACTCCAGCTTTCACACCAGTGTTGACATATGTTGTCTCCTCCAATGGCCAACAAGGTCTTATCAAAACCCCTCTCTTTCAACCAAGCAAACATGATCTTAGCAATCTTCTCCGCATGTGACTCCTCTTTAGTTGCTTTCTCTGGGATAAAGTGAAACAGATAGATATGAGATAGCTCCAGGGTTCACTAACAGCATTATGCCAAACTGTATGCTAATTTTAATTAAGTTGAATTTTACCTATTTTTCTTTAAATATTTAGATGTCTTATATATTTTATGAAGTAGTTAGAACAATACTGTATGAGAGAAAATGTGAGCAGCCATGACAGAAAAATTGATGAGGCCTATGCTGGGGTAACTACAATAACAACTTGATCACCAATTTAATAATAACCAACTGCAAATTGATGTAGGTTAGGGTTATCAGAATGATACTTTTTCTTCAGATTTGTGTTCTACACACCAAAATACGTACGTTATTTGAACACCTCTCTCCATTAATTGAAAAAAAATATATAGTATGACCCGCCCTACCATCACAGGCTCAAAGGCTAATGCGACGGATATGAACACCGAGGCCACGCGCAGCATAGCGCATGCCCCCATCTTTACCTTTACCTATGGGTACACTTGAGTATTTATAAAGTACACCTTCCCATACTCGAAATTTTCCTGTATCCGACACATCCTTGTTCCCGATGATGCCGGATAAAGAGAGTTCCACTGTACATATTTACAATGCTTCTGGATTTCCACCCACATTCTATATTAATCTGCACTTCACTCACTTCGCTCATCTACTTCACATACATGACTCGAAGTGCATTTTGAACATTAGTAAGAATCAGTTTCTTGGTCTGGTGGTAATGAATCATACACCCCAACTTTTTTTGTGCACACACCTGCTTAGTGTTCTTACAGATACCTCTCTAAATATCCCCGGACAGATTTTTAACACAAGCTGTGAGATTTAAATTTTTATCTAAGTTTGCTCCAAAATATTTGTAATGCACATCAATGGGTTACTGGGATGTCCAAGCCTCTTGAAGTTGTGATGGGTTGTTGACACCACCTCGCTCCTGGAAGTGTGCTACATACCTCTTCACTAACATGTGGCTGCCATCAGTTTGCTCTGCTACTTCATTCGTCTGTAGACCAGATTCTTTAAAATCAATCAAGTGTTTGACCAATAGCTTGATGCAATAAAATTTATATTTCCCCATACTATGGCTAGAATAGGTGCACAGCATAAAAAACTGAGGGAAAAACAAGAGGGGGGGAGGCTATGGTACACACGAGAATGCATATTCATCTCTCGGCGAACTGCAGATTGAGAACTGATTGGTGGTGTCAAGCAACTCGACTGGGGATCCAGTGATGTCATATCACCAGCCATAACTTTTATCTATACACTCCAAAAGGGGTAATTCTTTTTGGGTGGGTTGTTGCAGCTGGCCAAAACAAGTTTTTGTACATGAGAAAAACAAACAGTATAACTTACCAAGGGTAAAATCTGGAGGGTTGAATTCCTTGATACTGAGTGCATACAGAAGAGGACTAGACTTCTCTCCTGGTCTCACTAGCCCACTGGAAGATAAAGCCTCATATGCCTCCTAAGGAATGAAAACGAAATCTTTCAGCGCGGGGAAATGGAAATGATCCTCAATTCAAAATATGCTTACATGTATTTTTGTTTCACTATCATAGATGTGTTTATTGTTTGTCCTGTGGTGAAAATCATTCTAATCAGATCTTTCTTGGAGCAACCTCCAAGTAAGCAGCAGCAAGTCACTATAGTTTAGTCATGCACCCCCATTAGTATATTTCTAATTGGCATTTCCAGATACAAAAATATGCCTAGAAAACAGTGAAGTACATTAACACGTTGACACACTACACCACAGGTACTCCGTAGTGTGGTGGTTAGCACACTACACTACGGGTACTCCGTAGTGTAGTGGTTAGCACACTACACTACGGGTACTCCGTAGTGTAGTGGTTAGCACATTTGGTTCACAACCGAGAAGTCCCGGGTTCGATCTCCAGGCGGAGCAAAGAGAGATTGGCGGTCTTCTTAAAACCCAAGCCCCTGTCCACCCAGCAGTGAATGGGTACCGGGTGTTAGCCAGGGGGGTTTGTGACCCGCCTCCCGAGGTGGTGGCTTTCCCCAACACTAAGGATGAATGACAAAATGTTGATATGGAGACGGGGTCATACGTGTAGCTCAGGCCCTGTAAAATACAACTAGATGAATACAATGTCCTATGAATCCTTTGGGGGCTCACAAAATACCCCAGGAAGGACCTTCGGGGGTTCAACAGATGATGCAATCAAAACAATGACATAGGTAAATGACGCATTACAATTGGGTTTTTAGGAAAAAATGAATCTGAAGGTGGTCTTATTTTTCATATTTGATATCTTGGTCACGTGATAAGTCAGTTCAAGGTAATTTTTGGTTATCTTTAGAGTAAAACATTATGGTTTGAGCCGAAATTATCATGTGATTACAATGGCACTCTTCCAAAAATGGTGTTTGCATAGCAATAAGAAGTCAACCTCACATGCTCCATCCCAAGTAAAAATAAACCCATTTTCCTTTGATCATTATCTTCAAGATCCCTTGTGAGATAAATAAGAGCTGTCAGAAAAGACACAAAAAGATCTATCTATCTATATACAGTCTGTTCTTTTTTATGCAGTTTTATTCCTGGAAAGCGTGCATAATCAAAATTTTGTGTAATATGAGAACATTTTCATTTGTAATAATCATTAATAGTGAAGTTGCATTCAGCGAGACACAAAGATCATAATAACTAGATTTCAACTCTATTTTACACAAGAAGAGTGCATTATTACATTGTAAAAACAATATGTGTGAAAAAAAGAGAACTTACTTGAAATACAGTTGAAAGTAAGCATAATGTAATGTTATGATAGTTTCTAATGGGGTTGGGCCTCTTGTTTGCAGAATCACACAATAAGACCGATTCTAACTTATATAAACACTATTTTCAGAAAAGTACATATATCAATAATGATCAATATCAATGTAACATAAGAATAAATACATAAGAAAAACACACTTAATAATTATACAATCAAAAGAAAAAGAACACGATAAAATCAAAAGGGAGGAAGTGAAGAAAGCAATGGAAATTTTGATGAATGGGGAGGCAGTAGAAGTGGATGGGATTACAGCATAGATGTTAAAGTATGGAAAAGAAACGGTGATGAATGGATGCATAGGATATGTGGGTTTGCATGAGAAGAGGACAGGGTACCAGGAGACTGGACAAAGGATATCATTATTCCACTATACAAGGGGAAGGGTGATAGAAATTAATGTGGTAATCATAGAGGCATAAGTCTCTTTTTGAGTATATAGCTGCAAAGGTTTCTGGAAAAATTGTGTTATGTAGAAACCTTTCCAGCAATACTCAAGAGACTTATGCCTCTATGATTACCACATTAATTTCTACTACCCTTCTCCTTGTATAGTGGAATAATAAAAGCCTTTGTCCAGTCTCCTGGTACCCTGTCCTCTTCTCAATTCTATATCTGTCTCTACTATCCTCTTCTTGCCTGCTTGCATTAGATATTTGGCTTCCTTTCGATGCCATGGCATTTTCAAATCAGTTGGAACAGTGTGAGCAGCTACTAACAAGGTTGCGCACCCGAGTGTGACTAGTGCGATATGATCATGCTGTCGATGCTTGTTCATCTCTGCGAGTGAGTGGCCATGCCAGTCGTATATACAGGGAGGTCCCGTTATACGAGCATTCGATATACGAGAATCCGATGATACGAGATGTGTAAATTAGGGTCTATTTTCAATATACGAGATCGAAAATCCAATGTTACGACATTCAAACAGGGGTGAGTAAAATTACCAAGTTATTTACTAAAGTAAAGTACAAGTTATTTACTAAAATTATAAACATTTACTGACTATATGATTTTACCTAAGGTTGTACGATAATCAATCTGAAAATAACGTGCAGACTGGCCAACGACTGCTCGAGACTGGTATTAGCAGAGGTAGGAAGTCTCCAGGCTCGCTTATTATTGTTTGGTATGCTACGAAATATCATTTCTCTAGGTGAATGTAGACATATGATTGCATTTGGATGGATATCATTCATATATATGAGAAAAGAGATGAAATACAAGCAAGGGACTCATCCACGTCTGGCAGCGCGGCCTTTGGCAGCAGCAGCAGCAGCATGAGCCGGCCCATGAAGCCCGTGAGGTGGATATCAACACCACTAGACCAAGGAAGATAGATGTCTTTGGTAATATTTAGTAGGGGAGCAAGAACCCCTTGAGGAATCCTATGATCCCTGGTAATATCCTATGGTGCTATCACAGGCATGGGAGCTGACTGTCTTCTTCAGGAAGGCACAGGTGAGGCAGATGACGGCGGGTTTTTACTCAAAAGTTTTGAGTGGCGGCTGGCTGCTGGAGCCGCCAGCTCCTCCGCCACTGTAGGTTTGGGCAGGCTTAAACGTCTTATCACTCGTTATTATACAACTTAGTGATTATGGTGAGATGTTATATACACGTGTCATTATCTAAATCAATGTAGCACCGTGTGTCACCTTAAATAAGGGTGATTTAAAGATGTTATGATGAGGTGACTGCTGGGGCAGTGAGTGACTGAGAAATTCTTGCCGCGGCCCCACCGCCCCATAACACAAATATTCACTATTTCAACCCACATACACACCTTCTAACACCAAAACACTAGCAACACAGGCTTTTTACTTATATATCTTACTATCCGATACATTAAAACTCCTTAAAACGCAAGCATTCCGAATAAAACGAGAATTAGTTTGGGATGACGGGGACAGAAGGCGGGGAGGCAGTCTGGCATGCCATTCTTGCCCGGAAATATGTCTCGCTGACTTGTGATTGGTCGAGAAGTTTTAAAAACAGTTTGTCATTGGCTGGTGACTGATGATGAGCTTGATGACATCATTTATGTTTTATGTTTAATTAATGTGCAGTTATGTTATTTTGTTTGCTATTTTCTCTTTCAGAATGGTTTTTCTACAGAATAGGTAGTACAGTGTGGGTAATATAGATGCTGTGTGTTTGTTGTGTTTGCTAGAGTTTATTTTAGCTTGAAAAACATGGCTTTTTTTTTTTTTTTTTTTTTAATTGATGGGGTCCTGGAACCAAACCTATATTTTACCATTAGTTATGTGTTTCGTTATACGAGATTTCGCTTTACGAGTATGCCAGGTGGAACCTAACTGCTCGTATCTTCGGGACCTCCCTGTATAGCCTTGGTGAAGGTGTAAGGATGCCCATTTGCTCAAACTTGCCGGAGGCCGTAAAGACCGAGGTGGAGCGGGTTCACGATTGGGCCAAGATCCACGACGTTTACAAGTTCCCGAGGTTCAACACCCTGAAAATTACCTTTGAAGCCAGCAGCATGGCGAGGAAAGCAGCCGAGTCTGGGATTCGGCTGTTCAGTATGTCAATCCCTCCTGCCCAGATACGTGTGGAGACATACACACCCATCATTGCTTGTGACAGATGTCACGCCATCGAATCACACCTCACCAGCCAGTGCGACAAGCCTCATGACTACCTCGCCTGCTCGGAGTGTGCTGGCCTGGACCACAAATTCAACAGGTGCGAGGCCACAGTGAAAAAATGTATCAACTGCGGGAAGGACCACAGCTGCAGGGCCATGCGTTGCGAGGTCCGGAAACGGGCTCTCTGGGAGAAGGAGGCACGGCTGCGACACGAGGGAGGCCGTGTGGCCGCCCCTTCGTACGCGCAGGCAGCACTCCCACCCACCACCGCTCAACCTACACTACCAACACCTGACTTCAGTACGATGGGCCTGATCTGCTTGATGCAGGCCCACTTCATGAACAGCGTGAACCCCGGCACATTCCAGGAGATATTATCGGAGTGCCTCGCCCTGAATGGTCTCCCTAATGTCAAACTGCCTCCCAACCCACCGTCGGAGCGCATTATTCAACACATCACTGGTGGCTGTGGTTTGGCCCCTGTCGCCATGTCCTCACCAACGTGCCAGGAATCTGTTCCCGTGGAACACGTGGCCTCACCCGCACCCTCTACCCTACGCATCTCATTGGACACCGCCCCACCACAGGTCGCCCCCGTTGATCCCGCCCCTGAGGAGGAAGCCGATGACGAGGCCTCCAACACATCACAGGCCACCGCCACTACCACTACCTCGAACGTTGATGTGCTGACTGTCAGCTGCGAAGGAGACGGCAGCCAATCAGCGCAACCCGCGGAGCTCGCTCCGGCAGGCTCCGAGGAAGAGGCCCTGGATGACGACATTAACAAGTGTGGGTCGGTTAGTGACGCAGCTACCAATCATACGCGTGGGGACCCACCCCCCGCCGCTGTGAAGGAGGTCGCTGCTGGCCGTTACCGGAGAGGTGGAAGGAACAGAACTAAGAAATGACGCGTCTACGAATAATCCAGCTCAATGTACTGCATTGGACCACACAACGTTTTGACCTGAGTAACTGCTACTGACAATACGACCCAGACATCATCCTGATCAACAGACACGGACTGACTGACGAGACTAGACTGAAAATTCCCGGGTACAGGACTTACCAACAAATTCTCAGCGGCGAGCCCATGGATGGGGTCGCCATAGCGGTCAGGGGCTTGCTCCAGTGCAGGGTCGAGGATGATTTTTTGTCCGAGACCCTCGCAATTGAGATAGACACATCTGACGGACCTCTCTTCATCGCCACCTCATACCTTCCCCCCAGACGCCCCTTCCTTCCTCACCTTGACTTCTTGCGACTGTTACGACGACGATCCCCAGTTTTCATTGCTGGGGATCTGAACGCCAGACATCCGACCCTAGGCTACAGATCGACCAATCAAATTGGTCGTGAGCTCGTGGCCTACCTCAGACGTCAGACAGCGAATCACCTTGGTCCCCATTTTCCCACTTACTACGGCCCTTTCTGCTACTTCTCCTGACATTGTTCTTTCTAATGCTGCAAATTTTTTATATCATTCTCTCACACCAGGCCCCTTAACCACCAGCGATCATATTCCCATTATACTTGACATATCCACTTCCCCCATCCCCATACCTGTTCCTAATTCCTTCGCCTTCAATAGAACCGACTGGGACGCTTTCGACGGGGACGAGTCACTCCAAATGGCCGACCTACCTGACGTCTCCCGGGCGACCTTGGACGACATTGACGCGGCACTTGACTCGTGGATGTCCACAGTCAAACTTGCTGCTGACAGACATATACCCAAGACTGCACACAAGACGCCAGCATACTGTAGACCCTCCAGACTGACACAGATGACACGAATACAGTTTCAGGCTCTTCGGGCTCAGGCCGAAAGAGCAGGTTGGAATTATGACAATTACAGACGTTACATTCATTTACGCTTAATGTAGGATATTATTATTGTGTCTCTAGTTATTAGGCTTAACCCTTTCACGCACGAAAAGTTTATTAAGCTTTTCCGTCCACTGCAACATCCGTCTTATGCTCCCTAAGGGGCCATGCGAAATGGCCAGACTGTGCGGGGAATTATTTTTTTATGTTATCAATTTCACCAACGTATATTCTTTTTTCCTGGCATTATTATATATCATTGGTTTTGCAAGAGATTATTCTGCCTTATGAAAGAAAAAAATAACAAGAAATGCAAATAAATAGCGGAATTTACCGACTCCGAAAAAATATTGAGTAAAGAGAAATAACAAATACAGGTGAACCTCATTTAACCGGCATTCAAAACAACGGCAGCCTCAAAACAACGGCACTAATCGACCCAGGCTTCTTTTTTTTTCCACTGATAAACTCTGGAACTCTCTTCCTGTTTCTATTTTTCCACTTTCCTATGACTTACATCTTTTCAAAAGAAGAATAACAAGACACCTCCCGAACTAAATTGGCTCACCCCTCTTTTTTATTTTATTCTCTTACTGTCTTCTTTATAGGGACTGGCAACTAGCGGGCTTTGTGTTACCCATTTTTGTTGTGCCCTTGGACGGTTCCTTGTGATGGGAAAAAGGGATTTTGGGCGATTCCATAAGAGTAACTCTCAAAACAACGGCAAAATGAGTTATCCGGCATGCGCTCCCCCCCGAGGGTGCCGGATAAACGAGGTTCTCCTGTACTTACATTCACCACTTCGTAGCTCAAAACTTCCTGAGTCAATTTTTTATGGTTTATATGCCAATAAAAGCGGATTTTTATGAGGATTCCAACGCTACCATTATAATTTTCATATGGCCATTATGGCCAGCTCAGCTCGGGACACTTTTTAAAGGGACGACAATCCGTGCGCACAGGCTGCCTGCTGAGTGGAAGCTGACACACAAGGGTTTATCATTTCACATCCACTCACACAAGAGAGTTGACAATTAGTTTATTTTATAGGTCTAGGTTGGATTTTTGACGCAATTCTGATAAATACTTTATTTTTGGCGAATTTTTAACTGTTTTTTGACGCAATTCGCGTCAAAAGCTCAGATTGCAGACGGGCCCGTTTTGACGCGATCGCGTCACCGTGCGTGAAAGGGTTAAGTTAGCGTCTAGGACCTTCCCGCGTATATCTATCTCACCAACCGCCGCGGAGCAAGACATGAGTGCCAGGCACCCCAGCCCGGCAGAGCAAACACAACCACCCCGGCGACAAGACATGAGCACAGGCGCTCCACCCACAACACGATACCAGTTACCCATAACTACCAGTGTCTTAAATAAACTAAGCAGTCAGTTTACATTTTCATTCAACCTGCTACCATTACGGCGATTTATACGCGCCTACATATTGGTGAGCAGCGTGGGATGGTAATCGCGTCGTTCATACTTTTCTCATTGTTCCCGCCAAATGTCATCCGCGTGGGCATACCAAGCCGCTCCAAGCCTCCACCCCCGCCACCACAAAGCCGCCGCCCCACGCCACGTCGCCAAAACAACAGAGGCTTCTCCCGCCTCGCTTCCACATCAACATTCGCGGCAAACCGAAGCGGAGTTCTACATCGCTTCCACCTTCATCCACACTACATCACCGGGACAAAGCTGCCACCACCACATCCACCTTCCTCTACCCTGGACAACGCCGCCGCCTCCACACTACATCACCGGGACAAAGCTGCCGCCACCACCACCACTGGCCACCACGCCTGTCGCCTACGCCGCTTCGTCGCCTCCACCTACAACGCCGGGCCTCCACGTGCTTCTACGAGATCCTCATCCACCTGTGGCCCTGCTCCAAGCTCCACGCGGCCACCTCGCCTCCACACTACAAGACCGCGCCGCCCTCCACGTGGCTCCACCGCCTGCGACATCGCTTCCTGCTTCATCCACCACATCCATCCATCTCCACCTGTTCCACCTCTCCACGACGTCTCCAAACATTCGTTAAGTACTACATGACATTATTTTATTCGTGTGCTTTGTGCTCCCTATAGCTTGTGCCTACATACGCTTGCTTCAGGTGTCATTGTATATCTCAGACGTCCGTTGTATTGTTGACTAGTAATTTTTATACGTGCTACTTTCATTTTTCTGGTTTCAATTTTTGTGTTTTGCCATTTTAATTGTTGAGTCCACCATACTGGGACGCTCCCGGGCATATGTTGTGTCCGCCATTGCTCCCTCCCTCTCCAAGCCGCCATCTTTGAGGTCTTGGTCTTGTCCGTGCTCCTCTTGGTTGTCTGCCATTTTGTCTCTCCCACAACAAGCTGCCATCTTGGTCTTGGGTTCCCCCCGTAACCAACCGTGTGTTTTCTCCCTGCCATACCTTATGTGTACCTGTGGTGTGTTTCCACCTTATTATTTTATTAATTTGTGACTGTGTGCTGATATTAACTCAAGTTCCTAGGTGATCCAGTGGCCTGTTTTACCCGCTTCGTCCACCTTACTGTGTCCACCATAAGTGTCTGCTACCTGACACGCCACCCATTTGGACTTATGGACAATACGCAGTGTTACGGTATTTTGTAAGACTGTAGATTACTTTCTTTCGTTATTTTATTTTTTTATTATTCTTTTGTTCCATCAGGGATACACTGACAATCCTCACCTTACACTGTGTGATTTCTTTTTATTCACATTATCTTGCATTGCTTTCAATTTTTATGTACTACTTATATTTTATTATTGTTATTGTTATTATTATTATTATTATTACATGCAATACCTTTTGTGTACTTTCTAATATTTTCATTCCTTTCGGCTTCTTTCACATATTCTCCTGTCATCATGCCTGACCCACCAGCACAAGCCTCCGTCACTCTGGTGCATGAAGTTCCTTCCTATCCTAAATTTACCTGTGCAAATATTCCAGTACATATTCTGCTTAGGGATGTAGATGATGAGATCGGACGTTGAAACATCACTGACGATGGTCTTAAAATCGCTCAACTAAACTCCCGCTCCGCTGTGACTTATCGGAATGCCTCGCAGGACAATACCTTCGGAGTGATTTATTTCTCACCATTAAGACCTATGATGACTACAAAGCTAAATTTACCAAATATTTCTTTGGCAGTCAAAAATCCGGTAGCCTTGCACCACTTTTTAGACTTGCCGACAATCACAGAAGGCAAGAACACCCAATTCCAGTCATGTCAGACTTGCAAAAATCTTCCAACGTCAAATTAGACTTGATAAGACAGCTGGAATCTTCGGAATGGGTTGGTGAAGATGGAAAATTGAGTGTCAGCTGTAGGTAACCTTTTCTGGCCAAGGGCACAACAAAAATGGGTAACACAAAGCCTGCTTAGTTGCCAGTCCCTATAAAGAAGCAGTAAGAGAATAAAATAAAAAAGAGGGTGAGCCAATTTAGTTCGGGAGGTGTCTTGTTACTCCTCTTTTGAAAAGATTTAAATCATAGGAAAGTGGAAAAATAGAAACAGGAAGAGAGTTCCAGAGTTTACCAGTGAAAGGGATGAAAGAGTAAAGATACTGATTAACTCTTGCATTAGGAAGATGGACAGAATAGGGATGAGAATGAGTAGAAAGTCTTGTGCAGCGAGGCCGCAGGAGGGAGGGAGGCATGCAGTTAGCAAGTTCAGAAGAGCAGTGAGCATGAAAATAATGGTAGAAGAGAGCAAGAGAAGCAACATTGCGGCGGTGATTTAAAGATTGAAGACAGTCAGTCAGAGGAGAGGAGTTGATGAGACGAAAAGCTTTTGACTCAACCCTGTTTAGGAGAGCTGTATGAGTGGATCCTCCCCAAACATGTGAGACATACTCCATACATGGGCGGATAAGGCCCCTGTCGAGAGCAAGCAATTGGGAGGGAGAAAAAAATGGACGCAGATGCCACAGGACACCTAACTTCTTAGAAGCTGTTTTAGCAAGAGATGAGATGTGAGATTTCCAGTTCAGATTTTTAGTAAAGGATAGTCCTAGAATGTTCATTGTAGAAGAAGGAGACAGTTGAATGTCATTGAAGAAGAGGGGATAGTTATGTGGTAGGTTTTGTCGAGTAGATAGGTGAAGAAATTGGGTTTTTGAGGCATTGATAAATGCCTCAATAATGCCTTGAAAAAAAAAATATATAAAAAAAAAAAAAATATATAGAATAGGAATAGGAATGTAAGGAATATAATTAACGGACAGAAAAGAAATATTCCTTATAGGGAAATAAGGTCCAGAAAGAGTGATCCAAAATGGATGACCACCAAGTTAAAACACAACATTGGAGTAAAAAGAAACATTTATTTAAGGTTCAAGGCAGGATTGGTAAACAAAGAACAGTATAACGTGATGGCGAGGACAGTGAAGAAATTAACTCGAGTTGCTAAGAACAATTATGAGATTTAAAGTAGCAGGACAGGCGAAAAGGGACCCAAAGGAGTTTTATCAGGTATATAAAACAAAGACAAGGGAATTAGTTGGGCCGTTAAGGCCAGGACAGGGTGAGGTCTTAAATACGGATGAGGATATGTGTAGGAGTCTAAATTATTATTTCTTAAGTGTTTTTACGGAGGAGGATACACAGACGATACCTGATAGTGAACAGATGTTCAAAGGAAGCGATGAGGAGAAACTCAAAGATATTGTGATAACTAGGGAAATGGTGGAGGAGGGTATAGAAAAATGAAAACATTTAATCGCCAGGACCAGATGAAGTGTATCCCAGGTATTAAAGAATGCAAGGAGTTGTTAGTGAGTCGTTAGTGCACATTTTTAGGAAATCGTTGAGATAGGCGATGTGCCATTATTGTGGAGGAAAGGAAATGTTGTTCCCATATTTAAGAAGGGAGACAGAGGACTAAAGTCAAATTATCGACCCGTAAGTCTAACATCAGTGTGGGTAAATTATTGGAATCTATTATTGCAAAAAACATTAGAGAGCACTTAGATAAACATAGTTTGATCAATGATTCACAACATGGATTCACCAAGGGTAGGTCATGTCTCACCAATTTATTGAGTTTTTATAGGAAAGTTTATGAGACGGTAGATAATGATAAGGATTATGATATAATATATCTGGACTTTAGTAGGCATTTGACAAAGTACCACACGAGCGACTCTTAAATAAGGTTAGGGCTCATGGTATAGATGGGAAGGTTCTTCATTGGATCAGAGCTTGGCTAAGTAATAGGCAACAAAGGGTTACAATTAATGGTTCCCAAATCTGAATGGGGACTGGTGACAAGTGGAGTTCCACAAGGGTCTGTTTTGGGCCCATTACTATTTTTGATTTACATCAACGACTTGGATAGTGGGATTAGCAGTGATATCAGCAAGTTTGCTGATGATACTAAGTTAGGTAGGATTATTGGATCACAGTCTGACGTAAACATATTGCAGGGAGACTTAGATAAACTTAACGAGTGGGCAGTCAGATGGCAGATGGAATTTAATATTGATAAATGTAGCGTTATGAATGTTGGTAGAAAAAACCCTGGTAATAGATACACCATAAGCAATGTATCGCTGAAAAGATCAGAAGGTGAAAAAGATCTTGGAGTGAGGGTGAGCCCAGACCTCCGACCTAGGAAACAATGTATTCAGGCCAGAAATAGAGCTAATAGAGTATTAGGATTCATTACCAGAAGTGTTAAAAGTAGAAGTGCGGAAGTTATTCTAAAGCTTTATCTGGCTCTAGTCAAGCCTCACCTAGACTATGCAGTTCAGTTTGGGTCTCTATATTACAGGATGGATATAGTGTTGTTAGAAAAAGTGCAGAGAAGGATGACCAAAATGATACAAGGGATGCGTAACTTTAGTTATGAGAGGAGATTGAAGTTATTAAAATTACACTCACTCGAGAGACGCAGAGTAAGGGGCGATCTGATCGAAGTTTTTAAGTGGATAAAGGGATTTAATAAAGGAGAGGTAGGAAAAGTTCTTACGGCTTTTAACCAGGGTAGAACAAGAAGTAACGGATTCAAGCTGGAAAAGCGTAGATTTAGAAAGGAAATAGGGACAAACTGGTTCACAAATAGGGTGGTGAATGAATGGAATGGTCTCAGTAGACAGGTAGTTAGTGCTGAGTCATTGGGGAGCTTTAAAGGGGAGCTGGATAGGTTCATGGATGGGGATGAAAGGTGAATGTAGGTAGTGTTAGGTGACAGGAACTACCATGTGTAGGCCTCGCGGCCTCTTGTAGCTTCCTTATTTTCTTATGTTCTTATGTTCATTGAACAAAACAAGGTTTGCTTTTCCCCAATCAGAAATTATAGAAAGATCAGAAGTTAGGCGCTCGGTGGCATCTCTCCGTGAATCACTTAGTTCCTGTTGAGTTGGACGTCTAATAAACGACGTTGAAAAATGCAGGGTAGAATCATCAGCGTAGAAGTGGATAGGGCTTTGAGTTAGACTTAGAAGATCATTAATGAATAATAGAAAGAGAGTGGGTGATAGGACAGAACCCTGGGGAACACCACTATTGATAGATTTGGGAGAAGAACAATGTCCGTCTACAGTAGCTGCAATAGAACGGTTTGAAAGGAAACTTAAGATGAAGGTACAGAGAGAAGGATAGAAACCGAATGAGGGTAGTTTGGAAATTAAAGATTTGTGCCAGACTCTTATCAAAAGCTTTTGATATGTCAAGGGCAACAGCAAAAGTTTCACCGAAACCCCTAAAGGAGGATGACCAAGATTCAGTTAGGAAAGCTAGAAGATCGCCAGTAGATCGCCCTTTACGGAAACCGTACTGACGATCAGATAGAAGATTGTGAGCAGATAGATGCTTAAGAATCTTCTTATTAAGTATACTACACCTACATGTTTCTCATACACCCTTCCACAGCAAAACAGGCGTCTGACAAACCTTAACTTTGCTCCAGAAGACACTTTAACCGAAATTGCTTCTAATTTTGAGGACTCTTCATCTCTAGTGTTTTCAAACAATGCACATTCTTCGGTCTGCTGCCATATCTACACAACACAAACACCACCAACCACGAAGCACTTCTCGTTCTCCTTCCAACTCATACACTCCGTTCAACTCACACACACGTTCCCCCTCAAACACTCGTCAGAGACAACGTTCATCTTCACATTCACGACATTCCCGGTCTACTCACTCACCTGCTTCTTACTGCTATTATTGCAAACACAAAGGACACACGATAGAGAATTTTCCAAACCAGCAGTATGTTCCACGCTTTTGTGATCACCATGGTCAATGTGGTCACAACACCTCTGAATGTCGTGCAGGAACAAACACTCCTCGCTATTCACAGCAACACAACACTTCTGACTGTCATGAAGGACCACAATCTCCTCGCCATTCACAGCAACATAACCCTCAACTACTTGCACTCCTCCGAGCAACACGAGCCAGCTCACACAGATGAACCTTCACTCCCTTTGTATACCATTTCTAATACACTTTGGGAGGACCCAATGATTTTGCAAGCTGAAGTCAACCAGCACTATTTCACCTTGTTTGTTGATACAGGTTCTTCAGTAAATATCATGACTAAAGAGTGCTTTGAAAACATCAGATCTGTGCGTAATCGTAAATTAATCATTTTAGAGCCTTCTGACCTACAACTTTGTGGTATCGATGGCACAGCTCTCACTACTCTAGGTAAAGTTATGTTTAACACATACCTATGTCCTGACTTGCCACCTGTCAGCCTGACTTTCAATATAGCAGACGGTATAACCATTCCAGCTGACGCTCTCATTGGCCGTCCTGCTCTAACCAACAACGAGATAGATCTCTACCCCCGCTTGCAAGGAGCCTATTGGCGTGACCGTTTCCTTCCAGAGGTTATGAAACAATCTAGAGCTTTTCCTGACTCTGTTCATACTAACATTGTCTCCCCCCCTACATGCGACTCTCATATGAGTCTCAACAAGCTCTTGATTCCACATGCACTCCTACGGACAAATCTCTGATACAAGTGTTTTCCATTCCTAGTTCTCCACTTGCCATGCCTAACAAACATTCACCATCCAGACCACGTCGTCGTTCCACTGGTCGCCCTTCTCACTCAAAAGGTAAACGTAATATTTTTGTCGCGTATGTATCCAAAGACATTTCTACGTCTAATAACACCACTCCACTTCCAGAAGCCTCACTTCAAAAGGTTTTAGAAGACAAAGCTAAGCACTGTCACGCTGTCATCTCCTCCAATGTTGAGCTTCTACCACTCTCATGCACACTTGTAGACGTTCGGGTAAAAGGCGTTTCGAACGTCGATGCTATGTCTCTCCCCGAGTCAGTCAGTCATTCTGCTCTAGCTGTTCCCGCAGCACTGTGCAGACTCAAAAATAATGGCAAATCAAACCTTTATGTGGTTAAAGTCACCACTGTTCCAAAAAATAATGGCAAATCAAACCTTTATGTGGTTAACGTCACCACAGTTCCAGTCACTCTCACTTGTGGTACACGTCTTGTTCATTTTACGTCTACCCAGCTGACGTTCGTGTCACCGAATGTCCACAAGAGTCCACTAGTTCAGTTAACTCTATTTCAGTTCAAGAGCCTCCAAATTTATCTGACCTTCAAGCTCATGTGCAAACCACAGACCATCCAGATTCACAGGATGAGCTTATTCAACTCTTGACCGACTTCAGGAGTATTGTGTCTCTCCCCGGTGAGGCACTAGGTAAAACCAACGTCGCCACTCATAACATCAAACTAATGAAAGATGCCCAACCAGCCTACATACCAGCTTTTCGCATAGCCCACAGTTAGAATGCCATTGTCGATCGCATGGTCTCAGAAATGCTGACTGAAGGAATCCTTGAAGACTCGAGCAGTGCTTTCAATAGCCCAATGTTCCTGGTTCCAAAGAGCTCAGGCGAATGGCGTCCTGTAGTCAATTTCCGAGCTCTCAACAAACTGACTGTTCCTTCTCGGTATCCCATGCCAGTCCTCGAGGATATTTTGCAGAATTTAGGTGATCATAACACTGTTTTCTCCACCTTGGATTTGTGCTCCGGCTTCTGGCAAGTCGAACTTGACGCGGAGAGCCGTGAATACACTGCCTTTTCTACACCCTCAGGACATTTCCAGTACTGTCGCATGCCTATGGGTCTTTCTGGATCACCCGCGACGTTCCAATGCTTGATCAATTCCATGTTCACTGGTTTAATGGGTAATACACTTTTCTCCTATCTTGACGACTTGATTGTTTTCTCTAAATCGGTCCCAGAACATCTCCAGAAACTCAGAAATGTTTTCACCCATCTTCAGGACGCAGGCTTGAAACTTAAACTCTCCAAATGCGCGTTTCTACGCAAAGAAACTACTTTTCTTGGCCATCTTATTAACGCTGACGGTATTCAAACTTCAAACGACAAAGTCAGCGCTGTCACTAATTATTCTACTCCAGTCAATGTAGATCAAGACCGTAGTTTCGTAGGACTTAGCTCCTATTACCGCATATTTATCAAAGGATATGTCGCCATGGCTTCTCTACTCACTTCACTCTTCAAGAAAGATGTGCCCTTCCAATGGTCTGAAAGTCAGGAAAACGCTTTCGCTGCTCTTAAGCACGCTCTCACTTCTGCACCTGTTCTTGCATACCCTGATTACACTAAACCTTTCATTCTCAACACTGACGCTAGCTACACTGGTCTCGGTGCTGTAGGCATGCAAGACCACGATGGTAAACTACGCCCCATCGCGTATGCCTCTCGTCTACTTAAACCAGAGAAGAACTACGCGGTGACCGAGAACGAAGCCCTTGCAGTCATTTGGTCCCTAAAGAAGTTTCGTTACCTCATTCATGGCTATCCTATCAAGGTCCTTACGGATCATCAACCCTTACTTCACCTCTTCAAGGCCAAGGACCAGTCAGGACGCATGGCTCGATGGCTACTTACAATTCAAGATTTCATGCCTGAGTTTGCATACATTCAAGGAAAAGCTAACGTAGCAGCTGATGCTCTTTCTCGCAACTGTGCACTTACATGTCCTGTTGCCATGCAAACATCCACATTTGACACGTTTTCTCACAATGCCCAACACTGCCCAACGCAATGACCCCACATGGTCAAAGGTCATCTATTACCTTGAATCAGGTGATGACTCCACCATTCCTAAAGTTCCTTCTCTTTCACATTACCTCCTTCAGGAACAGTTGCTGTACAAAGCAACCACACTTACAGGCAAGCATGAACCGTCTCGTCTCATCCACCAACTTGTCATTCCTCCAACTCTGGTCCAGTCTGTCCTTAAACTCACTCATGACACACCCAATGCTTCACATCCTGGCAAGGAAAAGTCACTTTCACAAGCTCGACTTAAATTCTTCTGGCTCACCATGAGACAGGATATAAATGACTATATTGAAGTATGTCATACCTGTGCAAGAACTAAAGGTGATATACATGCTCATGTTCCCATCCTCAGTTATCCTGTGCCTTCAGCACCATGGGACGTTCTTGGCATTGATTTGTTAAAGCTACCTCTCACTGAACGTGGAAATCAATATTTAATGGTTGCTGTTGATCATTTTTCACGTTTTTCCATTCTTGCTCCACTGCCTAACAAATCAGCACAAACAGTGGCCCGTGCATTTCTGGATCATGTGATTTGTCCTTTCACTACTCCCAAGGTTCTGTTGTCTGATAACGGCACTGAGTTTGTTAATCAAGTTCTTGATTCCTTGTGCAAACAGTTCAATATCAGGAAGTGTAATGTTCTTGATTACCGACCCAGTGCTAACGGTTTGGTTGAACGTTGTAACCGTAAAATCCTCAACACCTTACGCTCCATTATTCCTGACACTGACACCCTTTGGGACACCTATGCTCCTCAGGTGATGGCTTCTCTCAATTCCACCATCAACAAGTCTGTCTCTGAGACATCACATTACATTCTGTTTGCTCAGGACAAATGTCTTCCTTATGATCTTTTGTCACAACCTTCTAAGCCTATATACAGTACAACTATGATGACTTTGTCAAGACTAAGGTTCACACTTTCCAACAAATACACCAATGAATACAACAATCTCTTGCCCTCTCTAAAGCTGATATGCTCCTATATCACAATAAGTCAGCTTCCACCTTCACACTTAACGTAGGTGACATTGTGTATTCCCTGGTTGAGGTCAAACACTCCAAATTAGACCCTAAGTTTGACGGCCCCTTCCGGGTCATAGCTACAGAACATGGGAATAAGGTTCAGTTGCTTCACTTAACTGCCGGCACTACGAAAGTTGCCCACCTTGATTCTCTTAAGAAAGTTTCCAAAGGCCTTAACTGTGAGGACCCTAACCTCGTTCCTCCAGAGTCTCACCTCCCTCCAACACAGCCTCAACCTGCTCCTTCTACTCCTTCCCCAGCACCTCAGCCCTCTGGCCATCCTTATTTCCTTCGTAGTAGTGTGAGGTAACAATTTCCTTTACTCTATTTTCCATGTCCTATATGATGTATTCCTGTCAACCTTGTACATAATATTATGTCTCAATAATTTTTTTCGTACTCATGTCTGTTTTGTACCATGCCGGTATCTTCCACAATTTATGTTTTCCAAATTATTTTTACAAGTACGAATCCTTTCCCTGTGTCCTTCTCCTCTTTTCTATTCTGATATATATCTATATAGGTATGTTTTTGTGCCCATTTCTTTGTGTCCCCTCGGTTGATCCCATCTCCATTGTTCAGTTCCTTTTGTCGAGATGAGGACATCTCGGGTAGCGAGACCGAGCCTATGTAGGATATTATTATTGTGTCTCTAGGTATTAGGCTTAAGTTAGCGTCTAGGACCTTCCCGCGTATAGCTCACCACCGCCGCGGAGCGAGAACGTGAGTGCCAGGCACCCCAGCCTGGCAGAGCAAACACAACCACCCCGGCGACATGACATGAGCACAGGCGCTCCACCCACGACGTGATACCAGTTACCCGTAACTACCAGTGTCTTAAATAAACTAAGCAAACAGTTTACATTTTCATTCAACCTGCTACCATTACGGCGATTTATACGCGCCTACATTAACACTACAGGACGCCAGACATGTTGAATCCCGACAGTCCTGGGGTCATTCCCTAGCCAGACTGTCGGCTTCTCACAGGGACCCAAAAAATTTTTGGCGATCATTAAAGAGACTTTCTGGACACTCGACTTACAAAGACACATATTTAGTAGACACCAACGGACTAGGAGAGAGGAGATGTTCTACGCCAAACTCGACTCTGCTTTTAGACCAGTGTCCTCCTCGGGACACACTCATTGTCTTGGACGACTTCAATGCTACTACTGGCACTGTAAGAGATGGCTACGAGTTATGTGTTGGTCCCCATGGCTCCGGTACCAGAAACACCAACAGTTCTCTGCTTCTGAACTTTGCAAGATCCAGAAGGTTGAGAATTGCAGGTTCTTGGTATCAGAGGCCAGAGCTGCACCGCTGGACATGGTATAGTAATGCTGGAGGGGTAGCAAAGGAGATCGACCACATCTTCGTTAGTACTCGTTGGAGGATCCTCCAGAACTGCAGGGTTTACCGGAGTGCTGAGTGCTTTGGAACA
This sequence comes from Chionoecetes opilio, assembly GCA_016584305.1. Lineage (NCBI taxonomy): Eukaryota > Metazoa > Arthropoda > Malacostraca > Decapoda > Majidae > Chionoecetes > Chionoecetes opilio. The sequence goes on along the minus strand of JACEEZ010010311.1, from coordinate 62,576 downwards.
GATCACAGACTTGTTGTTGCTACACTTAAGCTTCATGTCAAGTCCAGAAGAATCTCAAGAGGTAACCATACTGTGTTTCATCTTGAGAAACTGAAGGACTTGACATGTGCTCATGAGTATGCGGTGGCAGTCTCAAATCGGTTTGATGTGCTCGGTGCTATCGGGGACCCTGTAGAACTGTGGGATACCTTCAAACGTGAAACTCTACAGGCTGCCAAGGAGTGTATTGGGGAGCGCCCGAGGTCAAGGCGTGGTTTTTGTCTCGACGGAGACGCTGGAGAAAATCGAGGAGAGTCGCGCTGCAGGCTGGCTGGGAACCGGGACCAGCACAGGGTTCTGTCACGCCGGACTAGAACCCTCCTGAGGAGAGACAAGGAGAGGTATGTCAGGAGTCTCGCTGAGGATGTCGAGGGTCATTTAAACGCTAATGACCTCCGACCCGCCTACCGAGCCCTGAAGAAGCTCCGTTCCAAGTCTCCTTCTCGGGCGAGTGCTATTCGAACAGCAGATGGGCGCCTCGTGTCGGACATGGATGGGCAGATGGCTCGTTGGGCTGAATACTTTGGGCAGTTGTTCACGTGGGACCCTCCAACTGAGCAGCTTCACACCACTGGGTTACAGGCAGTGGATGCCGATCCTCCCATTGACGAAACCGCACCCTCTCTTGACAAGTCAGAGAGGCTGTAGCAAAGTTGAGGGGTGGAAAGGCAGCTGGTGTTTGTAATATCAGTGCGGAGCTCCTCAAAGCTGGGGGTGAGGCCATGATCTGCGGGTTGCATGCTGTCCTGACTGCCGTGTGGCAATCAGGTACCATTCCTCCTGATTGGAAAAGGGGGCTAGTCGTCCCTATCTGGAAAGGGAAAGGGGACCGTCAGGACTGCAAACAATTACAGCGTATTACACTGCTCAGCGTACCAGGCAAGGTGCTTGCCCATCTATTGCTGACACGGATTCGCAGTCATCTGGTGAAGCATCAAGACCTCAGCAGTCTGAGTTCACGCCTGATAAGTCAACAACAGACCGTATCCTAGCGCTTCGTGTCCTTGTGGAACGCCGACGTGAGTTTCGACAGGGGATGCTTGCAGCCTATGTTGATCTCAAGAAGGCGTTTGACTCAGTGCATCGTGAGTCATTTTGGGGATCTTCTGCGACTTCGAGGGATTCCTGCAAGACTATTGGTTTGAAAAATGGTCTGTATTCTGGGACTGAGAGTGCTGGAAGTGTGGGGCAGGTGTATCAGCTTCTTCCTGTGAATACAGGAGTGAGGAAAGGGGTTTGCGTCCTTGCCCCATCACTTTTCAACGCTTGTATGGACTGGGTATTGGACAAGGTTGTAGATCAAAGTGATTGTGGAGCATCCGTCGGGAACACCAAGATCACTGATCTTTTTTTTGCCGATGATGCAGTAATCTTTGCTGAGTCGCTGGAGGTCCTGGTGATGGCTCTCGAGGCGCTGCACGAGGAGGCAAAGCTTTTTGGGGCTTGAGGTCTCCTGGCTCAAGACCAAGGTACAGGTGTTTGGAGACTTACTAGATGAAGCAGTACAGTTGTTCATGCGGTGTGGCGAGGACATTGAGATCTTGGAAAGTTTTACATACCTTGGTAGCGCAGTCCATAATGACGGCGGGTCACGTCAAGAAGTCTTACGGCGGATTTGGGATAGCCCACGGTGGTTATGGACTCGCTCAAACGGGAGTATTTGGCGTGTCGGTACCTGTGCAGAAGGACAAAGATCGGATCTTTAAGTCGCTTGTGATCCCTGTCTTACTCTATGGTTGTGAGACATGGACACAAATAGTGACTTGAAGAGACGAATCAATGCCTTTGGAAATAAGGTCTTCGAGAATCATGGGGTATCGCTGGGATGATTTGTTCAAAAACAGCGATTGCACCGTGAGACTGAATCGAGGGCCTATTACCTGCAAGTCCGTCAGCGCCAACTTCGGCTATATGGGCATGTGGCACGCACCTGAAACCGATCCTTCCATCTGGTTGTATCTGTTTAAAAGACAATCCGGCATGGAGGAGGCCAAGGGGGCGCCCACAAGGCTTGTGGCTGGGGCAAGTTGATGTTTCTTGTCGAGAGCTGCTTGGTATGGGAAAGGAGCCTGCATGGGAACTCGCGCGTGGTGACCCCCAGGAGTGGCGTCGTAAGGTGGGCGAGGCGATGCGCCCCCCGGCGTATCCCCCCAATGATTGATTGATTGAACGGACTAAAACGCCACACCGACGTTGACAAAGCCCAGCTGCAAACCTCTGTTTGGGAGACTGTGTACCGGGATGACTTTGACGACGACGACAATGACATTGTGCTGGATTATATGACTGAAAATTTACGTAGGTCGACTCCTTATGAGTCGGCGGACACGTCGAGGATAAGGGGCACCTCGGAGCTCGACTCCCTGATCTCTTCAGGGGAGCTTCGGGGGGTCCTGAGGCACAGCAAGAGTACCTGCCCGGGCATCAGCGGTATTAACAAAGTTATTCTCTCTCACATCCCAGATCGGGCGATGGATCAGTTGTGGGACATCCTGAACGCGGCTCTCTCGGCTGGTTACTTCCCGGATTGCTTCAAGGAAGCGGAGATGAGGATGTTGGTCAAGTCTGGGAAGGCTCCTACCCGCCCAGACAGCTATCGCCCCATCTCCCTCCTGGAGGTTCCGGAAAAGCTGTTTAAGAGAGTCATCGCTGGGAGGCTCCGCGACTACCTGGATGAAAACGGCCTGTACAACGAGGCGCAGTATGGGTTTCGCCGTGGAAGGGGCACCACTTGCGCCATCACGGTGGCCACGGAGGCCCTCGCCATCCACCACGCCTCCAGCTACAGGTGCAACCTGGTCCTCCGGGATGTTAGCAAGGCGTTCGACAAGGTGTGGCACCTTGGACTCAAGTACAAGCTGCTTCACCATGGGCCCCCGGGCCCGGTCGAACGTTTACTCTGCGACTTCCTGGAGGAGCGGACAGCCAGAATCAAGGTCGGCACCCAGGTTGGCCCCCCCTTCCCACTGGAGACAGGAGTACCGCAGGGGAGTGTTCTCTCCCCAACCCTGTACGTCCTGTACACCAGTGACTGCCCGTCTTCGGTAGCGGGCATGAACGTCCTGTACGCCGACGTGTCCCAGGTCATTTTCCATCCGGGACGATCCAGCGCCATGCTCAACGCCCGCACTGAGAGAGAGGTAGCCAGGATCAGCGCCTTCGAGGAGGAGTGGAGGATCAAGACCAACCTCGCCAAGTTCAGCGTCATCCCGATGGCGACCCGGAATCCCACACCGCTCTTGGTGGACGGTAGAGCGGTGGACTTCCAGGCTAGCGGCACCGTCCTCGGCCTACAAGTCTCATCCCGAGGGTACGTGTCGCACGTGGCGACATGAGTACGGCGCGCCAAGGCCGCCCTGTACCGGTTCCGGGACCTCGACGCTGGGCTGAAGCTCCACCTCGTCAAGGCGCTGGTCCTCCCCGTCCTCACCTACCCCCCGATACCACTGCACGCCCTGAGCAGGACAGCAAGCTGCAACGGGTGCAGAACGCTGCTCTCAGGTTCGTGGTGAACCACAGGTGGGACGACTTCGTGACAATGGAGTCGCTGCACGAGTCCGTCGCCCTCCCAGCCATCAATGTCCGCCTGCACCACATGGCCTCGCAAGTGTGGCTCCGGATGCAAGAGGAAGGCTGGGAGCAGTTTCTGGCCCTGCAGGAACTCAGCGACGCGGCCCCGGATCGTTCCCACGGGTGGTTCCCCAGGAGCCTGAGGGCCTTGCGTGATGATCCCGCCCCACGTTACACTTAGCTCTGCCTCATGTCCTCACGTTTTTTTCGTTATACAAAAAAAAAAGCCACGGTAATCTGTTAACTTTGTTGGTCATTATTTCTTTTCCATGTCTTTTTGTGTTGTTTTTATCCCCCTTGTTATATTATCATCCCCACTTTTTAGTCAGACTGTTGTATGTTTTTTTATAACTTCAAACCTACTTTTCTATTTTTGACTCAGTTTTTTTTTTTGTATGTATATACTTATGTCTTTTGACTGAACCGCGCACTTCATGCTATATTTATTATGTGTTTCTGATCCTGATTTGTTTTTAATGTTACTTTAAAAATATTTCGATTTTTTGTGAATGTTCAAACAAAAAACAGCAAGCCGGACCGCCCGGCCACTTTATTTCTGTACAATAAACCCTTCATGCTCGCGGGGGTTAGGGAACAGACACACCCGCGAGTATCGTAAATCCGCGAGCATGACATTAGTTTTTTTTTTTTTTTTTTTTTTTTTTTTTTTTTTTTTTTTTTTTTTTGTTACGTCACAAGGAACTGGCCAAGGGCACAACAAAAATGGGTAACACAAAGCCCGCTTAGTCGCCAGTCCCTATAAAGAAGACAGTAAGAGAATAAAATAAAAACAGGGGTAGGCCAATTTAGTTCGGGAGGTGTCTTGTTACTCTTCTTTTGAAAAGATTTAAGCCATAGGAAAGTGGAAAAATAGAAACAGGAAGAGAGTTCCAGAGTTTACCAGTGAAAGGGATGAAAGAGTAAAGATACTGATTAACTCTTGCATTAAGAAGATGGACAGAATAGGGATGAGAATGAGTAGAAAGTCTTGTGCAGCGAGGCCGCGGGAGTGGGGGAGGCACACAGTTAGCAAGTTCAGAAAAGCAGCGAGCATGTAAGTAACGGTAGAAGAGAGCAAGAGAAGCAACATTGCGGCGGTGATTTAAAGATTGAAGACAGTCAGTCAGAGGAGGGGAGTTGATGAGACGAAAAGCTTTTGACTCAACCCTGTTTAGGAGAGCTGTATGAGTGGATCCTCCCCAAACATGTGAGACATACTCCATACATGGGCGGATAAGGCCCCTGTCGAGAGCAAGCAATTGGGAGGGAGTAGAAAAAAAAAAGGGGGAGGTTGAAAACCCGCGAGTAATCAAATCCGCGAGCCTGAAACATGAAGGATGAAGGGTTTACTGTACTTGGTATTCTTGTCCCCTCCCCCCCTCTTTGTAACTTCCCCCACCTTTTCTCAAACTTGTAAACTTGTAAGGATGCCAGTTGTCACATACACCATTGGTGTGTGTGTCAATACGTACATGAAATACTCAAAGAAACAACGTAATAGGAGATCGATACGTATCAAAAGCAAGCGTATCAGGGAGGGGAGGGGGGTAGGGGGGGCGTCCATTTAATGCCATAGAAAAAAAAACTATGGTGAATTTTAACGAAATACTCTGTAAATACATTCACAATGGGCACTTGACATGTATCTACAGCTAACATTATTTTTAGTATGTGTATTTTTGGTGATCAAACTGCTCTGGGTTTCGTGCTACTCCACAATTTTTGAGTTTTTTTTATATATTAATAAATTATGAAAAATAATGGCAAGGTAATGTAATGCGAGAAAAGTACCTAGACGACCGCTGACCAAGCGGATATATCTGTTTGGTCTAGTCAGTACCGTCACAGACTGTGGTTTCGTTGGAGGGAAAACCACCAACTGTGGTTTTCGTTCGTCCATACAGTGTGGGTTCGAATCCTATCAAGATCAATTTATATAATAATGGGAAATAAGATTTATTCCCCGAATTGTGATTGTTACCCTGTCAGAGCCTCTGTGAACAGATTCTTCTGACGGGATTCATAAGGGATAATAGTGGGCCCAGGGCAGTGTAGCACTCCGTCGGTCCTGTCATGTATGCCTGTGGATCAGTACATTAGTTCCCTGTCCCAGACTTCCATGAACAGTGGACCTCCTTTCTAGTCATGAGGGCTGCAGATGTCCCTTCAACATCCCCTTCAGAATAACATGGCGACAACAGAGGAGAGATTAGAGGAGTGAAAGTGTTCAAAAAAGGTTTACGAGCGTTACAGTAAGAAATAAATAAAATATTGTGGTCGGGAGTGTTCTCGACCCTTAACAGTCATCATACTCACCTGTGACTGAGGATCCAGACCTAAGAACGCTAAGGAAGCATTCTGGTGTGATGCCTGCACACTCATTATGGCTCGGACAAGCTTCCCTTTAGTCACATGACCAAAAGTGGATTTTTCCACAACCTGAATTAATTAAATTGTCTTAGAGTAAACTTTATAATCATATGCCAAGACACGAGGTAACAAAATCTTTTGGCTTTGATGAATAATTGGCTTTTTTCTTTACATGATCTAGTAGGAAACAATGAGGTTTTTGTTAATTAAGATAAATTTAACATTACCAAAATGGTAGAAACCATTTTGTTATATTCTATCATAATCACACTGTATGCATGACCCTTCCTATTCCTTTATTGATACAAGATCCAAATTTTGCCGATTAGAACACTGAGAGGAAGTTTCTCTATTCTTCTAACCCAATATTATAATGACACTGGTATACTCTTGTTCAGTATGGCAGCAATAAATCCTTCATGTCTTACCTTGCCAGTATGAAACAGATTGTCAGTGGCATGGCCCAGCTTCCCCGAAACCATGTATGTGCGTATGACCCGACTGTCTCGCACATCGTTGGCCTTCCAACAGCCTCTGTTTACACCCATGATGCATACCCCTGCCAGAAAAAATACATTTGAGTACCCTTACATAAACCTTTCATTCATTTTATATACCTTTATATTTCAGTAAAGTAGCCTAAATTATTCTTAATAACTGCTTGAGATAAATGTTTGTGTATTAAAGATTTGTACAAATTCCCTGCTTTTTTTAAAGTCCTTGAAGCATAGTCAAAAGAATTTACAACTAGACTGCCCTTGAAATTGCCGTATTCACATGATTTGGTCTTGATTGTCAGTAGTTTGGAAGATGCAAAGAAGTTCATGTGTTGGTGTGAGTGCATGAAACCCATACTTATGACTACAGGGGTGTAATAGAAAACTTAAATAATTATATTTTCAATATGCGTGATGAGAACTAAACAATATAGCTAAGATAGATATCATTCATGTTGGAGATGAACCCCTATAGTGCACTGACAAATTCCATTAGCAATCAGGAATAGGGTGGCAGAAACTCAGGGAATTAATCTTTCCTGGAACAATCAGGTTCTCTCTCTGTACAGTCAAACCTCGATATAACGGACTATAGGGGGGAGGAGTGGTCCGTTAAAGCCGATTGTCCGTTATAGCGAGGGTATTTTCCCTAGGGTGGAAAAATATATGAAAAAAACGAAAAAATTGTGAAATAAATGAGAAATAATCACAAACACAACCAGACTGTGTAGCTATGTTGGGAGGTAAACAGTGACTGGCACTACATGCTGAATTTGGTCCGCTCTTACGTGAAATAAATGAGAAATAATCACACACAATCAGACCGTGTAGCTAGTCAAGCTCAAGCTCTAGTGAAATGTAAACAAATTACTACGAGCCAGATTCAGCATTGGCTTCCAAAGGTATTGCTTATTATCATGACTAATGCTCATTATTATACATATTATATGGTTGTGAAGTGTAGTTCTATACACGTGTCACTATTTAGGTCAGTGTAGCACTGTGTGTCACCTTAGATAAGGGTGATTTAGGGTGTTGAGCTGACAGGGAGACGTAGCAGCGGCCACGCCATAACACTGATAGTCACTATTTTAATCAATACACAACTTCTACGTGTACCACTAAATCACTAGCAACACAGGCTCCTTCCTTATAATATTATATCTTAATATGTGTTACATCAAAACTACTTAAAACCTAAGCATTCCAAAGTAAAATGAGAAAATAATACAATTATGTTGAGTTGACAATTCGAGCGGCGATAAGTGGTTTGATATGGGGGGAAAAAAAAAAAAAAAAAAAAAAAAAAAAAAAAAAAAAAAAAAAAAAAAATACGGAAATGGAGTCCGTTATATCCGAAGTCCGTTACATCGAGGTTTGACTGTACGTGAAAATTGACTTGTACGTCATGTGTGGCAAGTACAATGCTTTATTCTAGCAAAACTTGGCCTCTTAACCCCTTGAAACACAGAACGTAATTTCCATTGTTATTTGGGTACCATTAGACGATTTTTAGTGAATATAAGTAATATTTTATAGATATGACCTGTTTAGTATCCTTGTCACCAAACTAATTTGGTATATTCAGATACTTTTCATAATCTTATGGCTCGACAACATTCAATTTTTTATAGCAAAGGAAAGATCTGGGTGTGAAGGGGTTAAAGATGATAATGTTAAGAGGATGAAATGTACTGAAGCATTAAGATGTGGATGTGCAATGCTGCCAATGACTAAACAACTGCAAGATCGAGAAGTAAGCTCACAATTATGAGCAGCGATGAGAACAGACTCTATTGGTTTTGCTATGTACATTGAACCCCTCTAACTCGGACCCTGCATTCCCCGGACAAATTTCATAAAGCTCGCACATGTCCACGTAAATTGAAACCTCGGGTGGGCAATTTGTACAGCCACTACCAGGACCAGCATGGCAGTGCCAACAAAATCTAATAACAAAATCTTTTAAATCCCTTGAACTATGGCCAATGAAGACAAAATACCCCACGTAGTACACTGCATATTTTCATTGGAAATGCTTCTATTATGAAAAAAAAAGACATAATCTTGTCACTTGGTAATCAGGTGACAAACGAGCCATGTATATGGGTGGTGTAACACGCTCTTTCAGTGTTCAATGCTTCTCCATAACACCTCAAAAATTGGTGATTTTTTCTATTTACAATAAAAAATTCATTAAAAAGATTATGAATGGATTAGCATAAAATTCATTGGGTACAATGTATGATATGGTACTATTAGACATCCAACTCAATGAATTCATCCCTCTGTGAATTAAGTGATTCACAGAGGGAAGTCACAGAGCGCTAACATCTGATCTTTCTGTAATTCATGAAATGGGACAGAGCAAACCTTGTTTTGTTCAATGCCTTAAGAACACAATTTCTTCACCTACCTACTCGACATAACCTTCCAGACAACTATCCCCTTTTCTTCAATGACTCTCAACTGTCTCCTATCTACAATGAACATTCTTGGACTATCCTTTAATAAAAATCTGAATTGGAAATTTCATATCTCATCTGTTGCTAAATCAGCTTGTAAGAAGTTAGGTGTCCTGTGGCATCTGTGTCCAGTTTTTTCTCCCTCCCAGTTACTTGCTCTGTACAGAGGCCTTATCCGCCCATGTATGGAGTATGTCTATCACGTTTGAGGGAGATCCACTCATACAGCACTCATAACCCGGGTAGAGTCATAAGCTTTTCGTCTGATCAACTCCCCTCCTCTGACCGTCTGTCTTCAATATTTATCCCTTATGTGATGGTGACAGTGATCGTTCATGTACGATCGCATCCTCACGGCCAGAACCACGGCACGGATCGTTCATGTATTCAGAATTTTTTTGCGCCAAACTCTTTCATCAGTCCCGCCCATTTTCTTTTAGGGGGCTGAGGGTGGTACTTGGCAACTTTTTCCACTACTGGGTCACTGTGTAGCATATTCACACACAGTTTCAGAGAGAGAGAGAGAGAGAGAGAGAGAGAGAGAGAGAGAGAGAGAGAGAGAGAGAGAGAGAGAGAGAGAGAGAGAGAGAGAGAGAGAGAGAGAGAGAGAGGAGAGAGAGAGAGAGAAGAGAGAGAGAGAGAGAGAGAGAGAGAGAGAAAAAAAAAAATTAAAAGAAAATCTGTGTTTGATATTTGTCTACAGATCTTAAATGGGTTTTGAAATTTTAAAGTTTTAATGTATATGTATGTAGATCTCATTCATCAATATAATAAAAAAATAAAAATAAATAGGGGGGGGGGGGTTATGGGCTGGGTTGTTTTTTAATACCAACCCTGAATTATCACCTGCAGGTTTCTTAAGAGTGCTTTAATGCCTATAATGGCCCATACCCATGACGATGTCACATGGTTAATTTAATTTTCAGAGCGAAACCTGTGACGAATAGCTCATGCCGTCCATCAGTGCCCTCCGATGCACTCGCCGTAAAAGGTGGGGTTGATGGGCAGCATGTGTGTAGTCTTCAGGCACTCTACGCTTACAGAAGAAATTGCTCCTGGCAGGATTCAAACTCATGACCTCGAGTTCATCATTTCCAGGTGCTAACCACTTAGCCATCACCTTGATGGTAGAGTCTGCCTTCAGTGGGACTCTAACTGGGAACCCTAAGCTCATCACTTCCAGGCCTCAACCATTCGGCCACTGCCTCCCCAAGTACATGTATTTATGTACATAAGAATATATAGTATTTCTTTTGTTCTATTTTTGGTACAGCAATGCTATAATACATTTATCCCTCGTCTAACGCACGAATTACATTCCTGGAAAATTGTGCGTTATAAGAAAAATGTGTTGAAGGAATCCTATTTTCCCATAGATTTTCCGATTAGTTTATAAAAATTTAAGAACAATTTTTAATGCAACCTGGAATTTTTTGTTATACATTTTGGCAAATTTTGTATTTGTTGTTTAACTGAATTTTTGTACATAAAGTGAGGTTGCTTTAAACAAGGGACACCTGTATGCATTAATGAGCCATTCATCAGTGCTATAATCACAAGTGACTTGATGTCCTAGCAGACCAATGGCAATGGGTTGAGTATTACTAATCAATTACACAACTGAGAAATCTATTGCAGCAATGCATGCACACAGACATCTCTAAGACAATAGTCCAGTTAGAAACGTGAGCACTTTTGTGATAATGATAACACAAAATGGAAGGAAGTAGTCATACCATTATTGAACTATTCTAAAATAATAATCAACAGATCACCCAGGTATAAAAGAAATCATAAATTGCAGCTCTTACAATCTTGATGCCTACCTGAAACATCCTTGTGAAGGTGTTGTGCCCAGGTGAGGCGGAGGTCCTGGGGTTGATAGTGGGGTCCCAAGACTAGTGAGTGGGCAGCAAGGTTTTCTTTTTCTTTCACTACAAGACCTTCACTGATGCTCCCTGAGGAGAGCAAAAATAGGAGGGTTGGTATGTTTCTTTTCATGCAACCAGCTCATACCTAGTACACCAGCAGCATTAATATGATATCATTTTTACTATTACTATATAAATTACCTTAATTTTTTTTACTTGATTAATGATTTCACTTCCATCAGGACATCCAATGAATGCAATGTTATGCCTCAGATATTATTTTTTTATATTGAGCATAAAGCTATACAATTACTTGGCATAGGAAGAACTCTGGCTGTAACACAATTATGCACAATGGTCATAGGTGGGCGCGATAACGAAAAAATTTATCACGATAACCGATAAATCGATAACGATAACCGATAGATCGAAAACGATAACCTTATCGGCGATAATCGATAACTGGCGATAAATTTATCGCCCGATAAGGCGATAACCGATAAATCCAAAATTCCGATACTAGCGATAACGATATTGATATTTTAAATAAAAAATCTTAAATGCTATCAGTAAACTGTTAGAAAACCCTTCATTTACCTTTTGCACACTAATATCTTCTAAATTCAATGTTTATCCTGTCTCTTCACTAATGAAAAGTACTGTTTTTAAGTAAAATAACTACATTTGAAAGTTTAAACTACTAAAAATGTCTTTTGCACAGCCACAGTCTAAACCAGGTTCTGCAAACTGGAACCAAAAAATAAAATTATCGATTATCGCTAGTTTGGAACCAAAAGTATCGGCGATACCGATGAATCGATAGCGCGGGGAAAAAATATCGGATAACCGACAACCCGATATCGTTATCGCGATAAATTATCGCGATAATTTATCGCGATAACGCCCACCTATGACAATGGTAAGTATATATGTATATTCATGGGTGGTTGGGTAAATTTGTAGTTTTACATACGGATGAGCTCAATACCATAATGAATTTCATGTTGTATCTTGTATCCATTGTGACAATAAAGTTTATCTATCTATTTTATCTATCAGGTTTTAAGTTTCATGCTGAAGAAATGAGTAATATGAGAGGTGATTGTGGTGTGAACAGAATTGATAGCGAGTAATAATCCTGATCCTCTCTGTCAATATCCCTTAGTGTCTCAGATACACAAGAGAGTAGCTGCAGTCTGCACTCTAAAGACATCTCCTTTCACTACTCACACTACACTACATGCACCTTACATCCTTACACTCTTCACTCAAAATTTTAAAGAATGGCATTTTCACACCCTGCTTAGAGTCCCTAACTGGAGAGAGGACCACAAATGTCCCCAGGTCAGACCGATTTAACGGTGACGACACAAGGTGTCTCGTGTCTCTGTTCATTAGACATCCAACTCAACAGGAATTAACTGATTCACAGACGTATGTCACAGAACACCTAACTTCTAATCTTTCTATAATTTATGAATGGGACAAAGCAAACCTTGTTCTGTTCAATGTCTCAAAAAGCCAGTTTCTTCACCTACAGTGCCTGCTGATGAAATTAGAACGACGGAGAATAATAGCACGTTTTTTTGCCATAATTGTGTCAGTTAATGTTACTATGATTGAACAGACGGTTGAGTTTCTAGCGAGTTACGGAAACTCTACAAAGTGTTGTCAACTCTGTCAAAGCTGCGCCGTCAGATATCCAGTACACTTCACACTAGGTGTTTTGGGTCGCTCTCTCTCTCCCCTCTTACCCGTCAGGGTGGCTCGATTGGTAGAGCTGTTGTCTTGCGTATGTAGCGTCCCTGCGCATTCGGTCAGCGGTTCGAGTCCACCAAGTTCGTCCTGGCGTGGTGGCGCTTTTTTATAGTCAATAACCTTGTAATTGGTACTTGCAAAGTGTCTAGATAGGATCAAAGTATCTTATCTTATCTCTCCCCTCTTTTGCACTGTTTCACGTGCTATTTTATGCGCACGCATATGCCACAACCTACTGACATTGGGGAAAATACACTTCTCCATGGTGGAGAAAGCAATAATTGTGAGACTCAATGAAGAGGGTGTGTCTGTAGCAGAGATACGGCGACGTCTAATCATGTCCAAAAACACTGCCTCCATCTGGGTAAAACGAATATTTACTTTAGAGTATTTACGTACTGTTGCGCATTCTATGCCAAAAAAACTTGATTTTGTACTTAAAAACCATGGTAATATGTCGAAATATTAAATAAAAGAAATGAAATGTAATAAAAATGTTTAGTTTCAATCCTTCATTGGTTTATTTACAAAGTAAAAAGTAAAAATTGCAAAAAAAAAGGAATCGTCCTAATTTTATCTGCGGCCACTGTACTATATACTTGACATAACCTATCAGACAGCTATCTCCTCTTCTTCAATGCCTCTCAACTGTCTCCCTCTTTTACAATTAACATTCTTGGACTATCCTTTACTAAAAATCTGAACTGGAAATCTCACATCTCATCTCTTGCTAAACAGCTTGTAAGAAGTTAGTTGTCCTGTGTCATTTCCATCCATTTTTTTCTCCCCCCCAATTGCTTGCTCTGTACAGAAGCCTTATCTACCCATGTATATAGTATGCCTATCATGTTTGAGGGGGATCCATTCATACAGCTTTTCTAAACAGGGTAGAGTCAAAAGCTTTTCGTCTCATCAACTCCACTCCTCTGACCGACTGTCTTCAATCTTTAAATCACCGCTGCAGTGTTGCTTTTCTTGCTATCTTCTACCATATTTTCATGCTCAATACTCTTCTGAACTTGTTAACTGCATGCCTCCTCCCCTCCCGTGGCCTCACTGCACAAGGCTTTCTATTAATTCTCATCCCTATTCTGTCCATCTTACTAATGCAATAGTTAAACAGTATCTTCACTCTTTCATCCTTTTCACTGGTAAACTCTGGAACTCTCTTCCTGCTTCTATTATTCCACCTTCCTATGACTTAAATTTTTTCAAGAGAGATGTATCAAGACACCTCCCAAACAAAGTTGATCCCTTGGTTGCCCTTGGCCGGTCCTTTTTTTATGTAAAGAAAAAGAAAATTATGACACTCTTATATGGAAAATTCAGTGCTAACTAACTGTGAAATGGTTGAAATGGTGATGTGCAGCACTCTGAGATGGTTTGGACACCTGGAGAGGCTTGATGGGAGGGAGATGACAAGAAGAATATTTAAGAAATTATATGCTGGAAATGTGATAGAACCACCCTCTGTTGAACGGGAAGATAGGATGCTAGGGTATGTGGAGAAAGGGGATGTAAGAGTGATAGGATTACAATGTTTGAATATGAGGTGCATGGCCAGGTACATATGGGGACTCTTCTGCTGTAACAACCCCCTTGAAGGAGGAGTTCCAAGAAACAGGTGTCAATGGAGACACAACTATCATGTATTGTTCTTGTGGATTAGGGAAATGTTGAGTAATTGCTAGTGCTGGGGGGACTATCAGCTTGGCTCATTTCCAAACCTCCAACCTGTAGAGAAAAAGGATGGCACAAGAGCTGATGGCGGAAAATTTGTATTAAGGTGATCAGTAATTATGGGTAGCTACCACATTACATAGGTTTTTATTAAATTGATTTCCTTTTCTATCAATTAAACACCAATCTGGTTAGCCCACTGTGCTTCAGTTTGTACATTACACTCATACCTGTCCTGTTCCTCACTTACCTTCAATAACCACGATGGGAGATGCAGGCCTTGGCTCCAGCTCATTCAAGTCCCGGCATAGGTTCCCAATAATGACCTTTTTCAAGAACCTAACAGACATATCAACAGGTTTGTACACACAAAACACCCCATGGAGGTAGTTCCAAGCCTCTGGGGCATAATTAACAAGCTTGGCCATGGTGCTTGTACTGAATAACAGCTGCCAATAATTTCTTGATCAAATATTTTGTGATGACACAAGTGGCTATGGCAAGTGGCAAGTGACTATGTGTTTAATCTTTGTATCTTCTCCAGTAGTTGCAAAGTATATGCTCTCTTTATTATAGTGTCTTCTTCAGGCCTTAATGCCTGGCTCCCCGATCTTCCTCATAGAGAAAATATATTGTGATGGTACCCTTGGGAGTGTGTACTTCTTCCTGGCAGCTGATGAGGAGTGAGGCACCAAAGCCGTAGGCCAGGCAAGGGAGGCCTGAGGAAGATAAGTAATATTAAGCTGCATAACAATGACTAGACAGTAACCACCTGTTCTTCTATTTACTTACGGAAGGACTAAGATTTTTAAGGGAAAAGCTAAAATCTTAATTTCCTCATTAATCATGAGTTGAAATGGTCTGCAAGTTTTAAAACTGAATTAAGAAACTCAAGTATAACTCCAATCAGGGTAGCATCCTTCTGAGAAGATGAACAGCTGTATACAATGCTGCAATTCTTCAAAGCAATTCTATAGATAATTTCCTGAGAGACTAGAGGATGGTTACATAGTTTTTTATCTTCTATGGACAAAATAGAACGTTCCTATGAGCAGACTTTATCTTTAGGGTGGAGGTGGAAGTCATATGCTAAATTTGATGGGTTAAAAGAGTAAAAAGAGGGCTGAAAGAGTGGGTAAAACGGCCAGGTATAACGAGCCGCTTCCTGTACCAGTATCTGGCCAGATACCTGTTCATCAAAGCCCACCACGACATCTGAACCTATTCCCAAAGATCAAATCAGTGTTCAAAGGAACCTATTTATTAGTAGTACAAGATTTGAAAGTAAAAGTGATGGGTGTCAACTAGTCTTACAATTAATGATCTGGCGAACTGCTTCGAAAATAGTCGCATTGTATGTAGCTGTGTGTAGACAACAAGATTGGAACTACTTTGAAGGCCATGGTACTACTTTATTAATTCAGTAAATAAAAAGTTAAGACACTCATTTTTTTGTGTCAGATCTCCTTTAATTTGACTACTTTATGAAAATAACTCATTAATCAATATCCTACTGGCTGGATGTACATTACCCACGTAAATGAGTGTATACATATAATTCCATGTAGAAAACACGTATAATGACAGCATTACTTTTATCCTAAGACCATTCATAACTCCTGTACATATTCTAACATTCAAGCAATACCAAATCATTATCCTTTACACATCATGATTTACTGTTACTTCAAGTCCAAGAAATGATGTCTACTTTGGGCAAAGAAACTGTGTGAGGATTGATAGACATGATCTGCATAAAAGGACAAAAAAGATGTCTTTTACCTTTTTCGGAAAGGAGGCAGCTTAATATCCAGATTGCAACAATATTTTCTTTTCTTTTTTCACATCACAAAGGACTGGCCAAGGGCACAACAAAAAGAGGTAACACAAAGCCCGCTTAGTAGCCATTCCCTATAAAGAAGACAGTAAGAGAATAAAAAATAAAAATAAAAGAGGGGTGGGCCAATTTAGTTTGGGAGGCATCTTGTTACTCTTCTCTTGAAAAGATTTAAGTCGTAGGAAGCTGGAAAAATAGAAACAGGAAGAGAGTTCCAGAGTTTACCAGTGAAAGGGATAAAAGAGTAAAGATACTGATTAACTCTTGTATTAGGAAGATGGACAGAATAGGGATGAGAATGAGTAGAAAGTCTTGTGCAGCGAGGCCACGGGAGGGGGGGAGGCATGCAGTTAGCAAGTTCAGAAGAGCAGTGAGCATGAAAATAACGGTAGAAGATAGCAAGAGAAGCAACATTGCGGCGGTGATTTAAAGATTGAAGACAGTCAGTCAGAGGAGAGGAGTTGATGAGACGAAAAGCTTTTGACTCAACCCTGTTTAGGAGAGCTGTATGAGTGGATCCTCCCCAAACATGAGAGACATACCGTATTTTACGGCTTATAAGACAAGACACACTTTTTTCCTAAAGAATACCCTGAAAAATACTCATGCGTCTTCCAAGACGAATGTTGGAATGAGACTGACGCCAAGACTGGCGGGAACCGTTCCGCAGCAACTTTCACCTCGGCAGATTGGCACCAACAGCACCACCTATTGTCTGCTAGTGTTGATGTATCATTTACCACAAGGGCAGGGATGCTCGAAAATCCCTCGTAAGGGACAACTTACGAGTGTATGGCTACAATAACCTTACGAGGGTGGGCTGAGGGAGATGCTCGTACCGAGCCATCACTCCCGTACGGTTATCGGTGGCCTCTGGGTGGGGAATATAGGGATATTCTAGGGATATGTGTGGGGAAATTCTGCTGACCAATCACAGAGCAGCGCCTCGCATGACGCGGCCTTATCTAGCCAATCATCATGCTCTCAGCTGTCAGGGATAGCATAAATAAATTTAAAGACAATTCAAATGCCGCTGTTGTGCTAAAATCGGCCCCTTTCGGAAATCGTCCCACGGACGCTTATTTAACCTAAATAACTCTACAAAACTTAACACAAACCTATGATAAACCTTAACTAACCTAAACCAGACCTAAACATAACTTAACCTAAACCTAAAAACTATGTTTGCCGGTGTTGAGCTAAGATCGGCTGATTTCCGAAATAGGGCCGATTTTAGCTCACTATCGCCAGAATGTTACGATAATACATAGCTGCCATATTAGCCTTTCAGCGTAATATTTTCCCGCTGATTACTACAGAGACATACCCAGGGTATACCTTGATGCGCTGATCATAGGTTCGAGTCCCGCGTGCCCGAAATTAGGATCTATAGACCACTGCTGGCCCGCGCCGTACGTATGCCGTATCCGTGGCCCTGGCGGTACTCTGTTATAGTGGACGAGAACTGCGCGCTCGCTCTTTAGGTCAGACAACACACTGGGGGGCTAACACCTCACTGTGACACACGTGACACTTGTGTGCAAGGATAGTATAACTTTATAATATCCTTGCTTGTGTGTATACGTGCGTGTGTACTAGTATGTCAGATATTTGATACCACCACCACCACCGGATCATTATAGCGGCCAAACTTGTATGATGAACTACAGGGAGGTCCCGAAGATACGAGCAGTTAGGTTCCACTTGGCATACTCGTAAAGCGAAATCTCGTATAACGAAACACATAACTAATGGTAAAATATAGGTTTGGTTCCAGGACCCCATCAATAGGGTATGCCGTATAACAAAAATTCTTTTTCTCAACTTTGGCATGCCAATTTCCTATGTAAAATGGAATTCTAAGACGATTTTATCTCATTCCATTTCTGCATTTGAGCAATTCTTACTATGCAAAATCGCACTTTTATATTGCACCCTTATCGAATAATTTGCTTAAATGAGTACGCAGTGTCCGGTTGGTCCTGTGTATTGCATCATGCACCAATATGAGTTCCAAATGACTAGCGTGGTAAGCTCTTTCTGATCAGTTGGTTCATCAGGCACTACATCACAGTGTCACAGCCTCTACGTTGGCCTAGAACGTGTCCATCATGTCCTTCTTAGACCTGAAGCAGGGCATGGTCTCCCGGTGGTGGGCCCGAGCCCGGATGAACCCGTCTCTGGCCTGCTGCCCCACCACTGCTGCCGCAGCCTCTGTCACCTGCTTCACGACTCTTTCGGTGCTCTGAGTGTGGATAGAGAACTCCGGAACCTCGTACGGCTTGACCAGGATCTCCTGGATCTGATCCCCGGACAGTGAACAGGTGAATGCCGGCTCGTGCACCTGGCCAGGCTGCCAGCTGATCAGTGTCTGCAAGCTGGTGGCTGACAAGTTCAGCTTGGGTGTGATGCGAGGTCTTACACTGGTGTCCCCATACTCCTCGCCAGCCCTCAGCTTCAAAATTTGGGTCACGGCGAACCTGCGGTCGTCCTCACTCTGACTCGCCATCAGCGAGAGGAGGACACATTCTGAGTGTGCGAACCATGCTCCTGTTCGCACGTAGAAGGTCACAGCTGTTTGGACCTTCTTGGACTGCGACCTCATCACTCTGAGCTGCGTGAGGATGTGCTTGGGGCCGTCCTCTAGTCTGTGGTGAACCTTGATGTCGCAGTAGATTTTGAAGTACACCTGCAGGCAGTACTTGACTAGGATTTCCAGGGTGTTCAGTTCTGTGCCAGTCAGTCCATGCTTTCTGGTCCACATGTACACGAGTGACTGGGCTGTGGTGAGCCATCTGGAGTGGGACACCTTGCCACACTTGATCTCCTGCAGCTCGGACGGGAGAACGCCCCGCTTCACAGCCTGGACCAGCTGGTAGGAGACCTGCTGGTCAGTGGACATGTTGACCAGGATATACTCCGGTATCTCCGTGAGATCTTCACCCCCTGGCACTCCTCTGAACTCTGCGTTGTACTGCATCTCATTCCTACATCGACAGCAGACTGCACACTGGACCCGTGAAGCCAGTGTCAGATGAGGAAGGCCCGTCAATGCTGGTGATAAGGTGGCGCAGGGGCAACTCATTTGTGTGCAACACGCATATACTCCAGAAGAGCTTGCGTCCCAGCCTCTTCTCCAAATGGGCGTGAGTACCACCCTTCCACCCCGTGTTGGCCCTAGTTGAGTCACCTTGTAGTACGATCAGTGAGTCGGTGGAGTCGTATGTCACCAGCAGATCATAGAGAGCCTGAGCCACCTTGAGCGCAGGCTTCTCAGGTGGTACCGGGTCCTCTGGTACAAAGTGCCAAAGGTACCTTCCAGATGGCTCCTCTGTCACTGACACATGCTCCTCCCTGATCAACCTTGGGTGCAGTTTCCCATAGCTGTCGGGCACCATCGCCCTGGTCTTGTCCTTCCTCCTATCGTAACCAATCCAACTATTTTGGTACCCTGGTGCTTCCCCTGGTCAAGGTCCCTGGCCGATGCCATGGCATCCTGCCTGGCCCTCCTCAGCTTGTTAGGATCGCAGACCAGGTACGACATGTCTGGAGAGAGGTGGCCATCAGCGATAAGGTCCTGGAGGAATCCAGAAGCCAAGGCAGCAGCAGCAGTGGGCGGAACGTCGAACCAGATGCTTGGATGCGGAGCTGGACTTCGACCGTACGTGTTTGACCGACTTACGCTGTTTTTTGTGACTTTTGGAGTTTGGTGATAGGACCTTAGACCTTAAACAGTATCCAGCCCTGAAACCACCTACGTTGGGTAAATAATAACGTGGAAAATCCAGTAGCTAGGAAAAAGGTTTTTACCCGAAAAAAGAGGCGATTTTGTATGAGAAGTGAGCTTTCCAGCATCTGGCGGACTTAATGTAGGTCTTACGGCAATATCGAAGGCATACTTCCGATAGAGTTTTTAGCGCTCTACAACTTTGTCATCAGTGAAATTTATCGAATCTCGAACTTAAGTGGCTTTTCTGTGAGTTTAAAGATGGTGTATGCTAAGCTATGTTTTGCATATAAATATAAAAGTCCATTTTTGCATAGCAAGAAGTGCTCAAACCAAAAAGTTGAAGCGGACAAATCACCCTTAAAATTCAATTTTACATAAGAAAACACCCTGCCAAATTCGAAATAATCTATATTTCACTTTTCATTGGCCCTACGGCGTACCCTCCGGCCATCAATTTAGAAAAAAAAAAAAAAAAAAACAGTGTCTTTCAAGCTAAAATAAACTATAGCAAGCACAACAAACACACAGCGTCTATATTACCCACACTGTACTACCTATTCTGTAGAAAAAGCATTCTGAAAGAGAAAATAGCACACAAAATAACATAACTGCACATTAATTAAACATAAAACGTGAATAACACTCATAAGTGATAATGTTGCGTGGGGAGACAGGAAGCTGGCAAGTAGCCAGCTGAGAGTCCCTGTTTTCTCTCTCCGAGACTCGAGAGAAAACGGGTGACTGCGTTTGCAGGGATGACTGGGTTAGAGTTCTTCCTCCTCCCCTTGATCACTTGGGGAAGAGGAAAGATCCTCAGTGCTGCTGCGTGATACAATAGACTCAAGAGGGTAGGGTAGGTAAGGGACAAGGGAGGGGTGCGCAGACCTCTTCCACTGCCCACAAACTCGTCTCTGCGCATCTGAATCATTGTATATCGTCCAGGATGTGAATTTTTGTAGGCCACATTGTCGTACAATGTCCACCAGAATTATCATATTTTCAGATTGATTATAATCAATCTGAAAATATGATAATTCTGGTGGCTCGGTACGACAATGTGGCCTACAAAAATTCACATCCTGGACGATGTACAATGATTCAGATGCGCAGAGACGAGTTTGTGGGCAGTGGAAGAGGTCTGCACACCCCTCCCTTGTCCCTTACCTACCCTACCCTCTTGAGTCTATTGTATCACGCAGCAGCACTGAGGATCTTTCCTCTTCCCCAAGTGATCAAGGGGAGGAGGAAGAACTCTAACCCAGTCATCCCTGCAAACGCAGTCACCGTTGTTTTCTCTCGAGCCTCGGAGAGAGAAAACAGGGACTCTCAGCTGGCTACGTGCCAGCTTCCTGTCTATCCACACAGCATTACCACTTGTGAGTGTTATGCATGTTTTATGTTTAATTAATGTGCAGTTATGTTATTTTGTTTTCTATTTTCTCTTTCAGAATGCTTTTTCTACAGAATAGGTAGTACAGTGGGTAATATAGACGCTGTGTGTTTGTTGTGTTTGCTATAGTTTATTTTAGCTTGAAAAACATCTTTTTTTTTTTTTTTTTAATTGATGGGGTCCTGGAACCAAACCTATATTTTACCATTAGTTATGTGTTTCGTTATACGAGATTTTGCTTTACGAGTATGCCAGGTGGAACCTAACTGCTCATATCTTCGGGACTTCCCTGTACAGCACAGATAAAATTAGTAAAAGAGTGACATTGAAGTCGAAGCCAGATGGTAGAAAATTCGGAAGATTCAAGACCGTGGGCACGTGAGCAAGTGATGTCGTTGCGCACATATACGCAACAGCCAGCTTTGGATTGAAAATGAGAATAGAGACAGAAAGAGGAAACAGAAAAAGGTTTGCTGTCAGTGCTCACAGATATGATATGATATGATATTGCCTCTCTTAGACCGGCATCCACAACACATGGCCACAACATTAAACGTACATAAGTAGCCTAGCTTACACAGCCTGTGAAGACAGTAGTGTTATGGCCATTAGCCATTAATATTTGACGAATTCATTATTATCTTTCTATGAACAATGAACAATTTATTGCTGTGGATAAACATTGTCATTAGTATTAGTCATACCTTAGAATCTACTATACAGGGAGGTCCCGTTATACGAGCATTCGGTATACGAGAATCCGATGATACGAGATGTGTAAATTAGGGTCTATTTTCAATATACGAGATCGAAAATCCAATGCTACAACATTCAAACTGGGGTGAGTAAAATTACCAAGTTATTTACTCAAGTAAATTACAAGTTATTTACTAATACAAACAAACCTCGATTTCCCGGACTAATAGGGGGAGCACTGGTCCGGGAACCGCAAAAGTCCGGGAATCGCATGTATATATAAAAAATAAAAAAAAATAAAAAAAGTCAATGCCATTACTCACCCCCAGACGTTTATCCTACTCTAGTATTTACTGTCCGGCAACCGACAATATCAACTACCCCGCCGCGGACTTTTACGTCCGCTGAGCATGCAGCCACCTGGCAGGAGGCAGCAGAAAGTGTTCAATGGTCTCAAGAGACGTTCCTGCACCAGGGGCAGTGGGGGTCGGGGGACTAACGGAGGCTGTGCAGGTGAACCGTGAGTGTCGTGTGCCCAAATGTAAACAATACGACCGCTGAGCATGCTGCCACCTGGCGGGAGGCAGCAGAAAGTGTTCAGTAGTCTCAGAAATGTTCTTGCACCAGGGGCAGTGGGAGTCAGATGACTGACGGAGGCTGTGCAGGTGAACCGTGAATGTTGTGTGCCCAAATGTAAACAATACGACCGCTGAGCATGCTGCCACCTGGCGGGAGGCGCGGACACTGACCAGGGGTGACAGGAGACGCTCTGACCGCAGACAACTTGGTCAATTTACGAACAGGACCAGGCATTTCAAAAAAAAAAAAAAAAAAAAAAAAAAATAAATAATTGTCCGAGACTGACATATCCCCGGACCTCGGATTTTGTCCGGCAAATCCATATCCGGGAAATCGAGGTTTGTGTGTATCATAAAGTCATTTACTGACTATATGATTTTACCTAAGGTTGTACGATAATCAATCTGAAAACATGATATTCTGGTGGCTCGTACGACAATGAGGCCTACAAAAATTCACATCCTCGACGATGCACAATGATTCAGATGCGCAGAGACGAGTTTGTGGGCAGTGGAAGAGGTCTGCGCACCCCTCCCTTGTCCCTTACCTACCCTACCCTCTCGAGTCTATTGTATCACGCGGCAGCACGAGGATCTTTCCTCTTCCCCAAGTGATCAAGGGGAGGAGGAAGAACTCTAAAGCCCCCTTCACACACTCCATAATGGAACTACGAACGTGCCAACAATGCAATGCGCAGCGCCGTCATGGTCCTGGTTATGGGTCCATCGTGACCGATCGTGACGCTCGTGACGCGCTCTGCCGAGGCCACAAAAGTTAGTGTGTGTACTAAAAAATCGGGAAGCTCCCCGATTTTTGTACCCAACGCAGCGCTATCGTAAGTCTATCGTGACGCTATCGTTATCTATGTAGCAGCTTCGTGACACTATCGTGATTGCGTATGTCTATCGTGAAGATAAGAAACCGTTACGCGCGCTTTTATCCTTACCTTCCCCCCCTTTTCTGCACCCCCTTCCGCCTTCCCCCTCTTTCTCATTCACCTCCACCCACCCCCGACTCCATACCCCCTAGTCCATCACCACGTGGTGACATTACCCTCCCCCTACTCTCTAACCACGTGGAGATACCACCCACCCCCTTGTAACCACTCACATTCCCACCAACACCACAACGCCTTCTCCATCCCCAACCCCCCTCCCCCCCGTTTCCCCACCAACACCCCCTTCTTTATTACAACCCCCTTCCCCCGTTTCCCCCCCTTCTCCATCACCAACACGTACCCACCACCATTTCTCCCACCTTCATCTCTACCCGCCCTTCCTTCTCCATCACCATGGCAACATCCACCCACGTGTGAGGCTCTTGACGCTATCGTGATACGTTCATGGCATCGTCATGGCACAGTCGTGGTTATCGTAGCTATATCGTGACGACAAAATGACCGTTGATTTTCCATTCGTGACATGGTCTTACAGCTATCATGACTCCATCGTGACCATCTTACGACCATCATGACACATACGTACAGGCAGCGTGACATTGTTGTGAGGCCTATCGTGTCTGCGTTTATCGTGGTCAAATTTCACGATAGCGTCAATAATCAAATTGGTGGCGCTATCGTGGTTCGATTATGGAATGTGTGAAGGGAGCTTAACCCAGTCATCCCTGCAAACGCAGTCACCGTTGTTTTCTCTCGAGCCTCGGAGAGAGAAAACAGGGACTCTCAGCTGGCTACGTGCCAGCTTCCTGTCTCCCCACACAGCATTACCACTTGTGAGTGTTATGCATGTTTTATGTTTAATTAATGTGCAGTTATGTTATTTTGTGTGCTATTTTCTCTTTCAGAATGCTTTTTCTACAGAATAGGTAGTACAGTGTGGGTAATATAGACGCTGAGTGTTTGTTGTGTTTGCTATAGTTTATTTTAGCTTGAAAAACATGTTTTTTTTTTTTTTTTTTAATTGATGGGGTCCTGGAACCAAACCTATATTTTACCATTAGTTATGTGTTTCGTTATACGAGATTTCGCTTTACGAGTATGCCAAGTGGAACCTAACTGCTCGTATCTTCGGGACCTCCCTGTACATACAGACTATGTAAGCTTGGCTACATACATAGGTTTGATATAAAATTATCACCAGTGACACCATACATTGCTTCCATCATTTCTCAAATCACTGTTTGATGAATTCTTATGAATCCTAGGAGTCTGTTTAAATCTAGAAGTTCTAATGCAGTCTACAATTGAGATACTGACGCTTGTCAGGTGAGTGACTTTTCATTGAATATACAGTCAAACCTCGATATAACGGACTAAAGGGGGGGAGAAGTGGTCCGTTAAAGCCGATTGTCCGTTACAGCGAGGGTATTTTCCCTAGGGTGGAAAAATATATGAAAAAAACGAAAAAATTGTGAAATAAATGAGAAATAATCACAAACACAACCAGACTGTGTAGCTATGTTGGGAGGTAAACAGTGACTGGCACTACATGCTGAATTTGGTCCGCTCCTACACGTGAAATAAATGAGAAATAATCACAAACACAACCAGACCGTGTAGCTAGTCAAGCTCAAGCTCTAGTGAAAGGTAAACAAATTACTACGAGCCAGATTCAGCCGTGGCTTCCAAGGGTATTGCTTATTATCATGACTAATGCTCATTATTATATATATTATATGGTTGTGAAGTGCAGTTCTATACACGTGTCACTATTTAGGTCAGTGTAGCACTGCGTATCACCTTAGATAAGGGTGATTTAGGGTGTTGAGGTGACAGGGAGACGTAGCAGCGGCCACGCCATAACACTAATAGTCACTATTTTAAACAATACACACCTTCTACCACTAAATCACTAGCAACACAGGCTCCTTCCTTATAATATTATATCTTAATATGTGATCCATCAAAACTCCGTAAAACCCAAGCATTCCAAAGTAAAATGAGAAAATAATACAATTATGTTGAGTTGACAATTCGAGCGGTGCTAAGCGGTCAAATATATGAAGAAAAAAAAAGAAAAAAAAAGTCACGCAATTGGAGTCCGTTACATCCGAAGTCCGTTACATCGAGGTCCGTTATATCGAGGTTTGACTGTACTTAGTTTTGCTAATAAAACAACTATATACCTCCGTTCATACAATGACAAGTACATCTTCCTTACACCCCTGAAAAGAATAGTTTGGATCTGTGGTCATATCAGTATGTACTATATTATGAACAAGCAACGTTGCTTGGGAGTTTCTGTTGTGTTAGGTATGGAATGTCATCTGCGAACTGAGCTTTAAAGTCATTGCAACATGGGGACTGATTCCTTCCATCGACAAATAGCAGAAAAGATCACATCATGATCTTGGAATATAATACATCATCTGAAAAGGAGTATATAGGCAAAGGTGGGCGCGTGCGCTCCGATTTTGCATTCGGCGTTCCGCGTTTCGGTGCGCACTACCAAAATTTGGTGCGCAGGAGTCGCGGAGCGCGAAAATCTGAACTGGGAGCGCAGAGCGCGGAGCACACCTTGAATTTCGCTCTCCTTTCTGGCGCTCCAATCGAAGACGACTTTTCCTAAAAAATTTAAATGGCAACAATGCGCATGGTTTAGTAAATAGCAGGCCGGCAAAGCATTGCCAACCTGGGGCCAGATACTCAAAAGTTACTTGTGTCGATCACTCGAGTTGGTGGCAAGTGCAAGTCTTTCTTTGACCTATGGCAACAAGTCCCAGTCGCGTTCAGGCGTCCAAGGCGTGTGGTTCTGTTAAACGTGCTCTCAGCGTGCTCTCCACTAGTTTCCCAGCCCGGTGGAATTAGTGCCAAGGACTTGGAGTATGGGTTATCTTTTTGTGCCTTTTACTGTGTTGTGCTTACTGCTTTTCTACATAATTGATAATTACAAACTATTTTGTTAATAATAATTTATTTAAAATTTCATAAACTCTGTAAAAACAAAGCTACCGTACATAGGAGTCATTGTATAAATGACAAAAAAATTATAACCTCAGCTTGCAGGCATGTACGTACTTGGTTACCGATATAAAATGTAAATATTTTGTATTCATGTGATGAGATAATTTTCAATTTGTGCGAGTTTTAATTTAATGTTTCAAGTTTAAAGGACTTAAAGGTACAGGTTATCTTTTTGTGCCTTTTACTGTGTTATCCTCCTGCCCAACGTCCACATCATGAAGACTGCTGGAGAGGCTGAGGGACGGTAACAGCCTGGAGTATGCCAAGCCCCTGGTTGAGGCCCTGCTGAGGCAGCCAAGTGCCATCAAGGGCTTCACCGCCAGGTTTGGCCACCTCTACGAGGACCAGAACGTCCTGATGGCCACGGCCCTCCACCCGCACAACACCCTCGTCATGTTGAGGAAGGTGGTGCCAGACCAGGTGCAGGAGGTCAAGGACATGATCGTGAGGGAGCTCGAGGAGATCATCACCTCCAGGAGGAAGGAGGAGGAGGAGGCCAGCGTCAGCCTCGAGCCCGTGATGCAGGAGGAGAAGGACTATTTTGACCTCCTCCTGGATGACACTCCAGTGGCCAGGAGGCAGGAGGATCTGCATGAGGAGCTAACCAAGACCTTGGACGGCTGGCAGCGGGCCCACAGCGAGACCCCCATCAAGGACCTCTTCCCCAGCTACCACAGGGAGGCGTGGGTGAAACTTTTTATCAAGTACAACACCCCCCCTCCCTAGCTCTGCAGCTGTGGAGAGGATGTTCAGCTCTGCAGGGGACATCCTGAGGGCCAAGAGGTCCAGCCTGACAGCCAGCAACTTTGAGGAGTTGGTTTTCATGCGTGGCAACATGGAACTGCTGGGGTTCAAGGAGGAGGACCAGGAGATGGAGCAGGAGGACTAAAAAGGACTGAAGAAGTGACCACAGACTACTTTAACTTGTGATTTTTTGTTAGACAGTGATTTTTTGGCTTGACAGTACAATTTTTTCATAATATATAAGGTAAATAACTTCTAGAAGCAGTTTTTTTTATTATATAGCTATTTTTGGGAGCGCTGAGCGCAGAGCACGGAGCGCACCGGGCCGGCTGAAAAAACAGAGCGCAGAGCGCGGAGCGTACCGGGCCGGCTGTGCAGGTGCGCAGAGTACAGCTGCACCACCGCGCGCACCGGAGCGTGCCCACCATTGTATATAGGTACTTAAAAGCTTCTAAATATGTGGCAGAGTGCATTTGCTATGTCTCCCCAGATCTAGAAACACGTCCATCTGGCCCCATAGCCCCTAAGGCTAGCTCTGCTTATCCCCACCTCAATGTAGCATTATAACTCCAGCCCATTACTCACCAAGGTTCATAACCTTCAATGCCCTGAAAAACAGGTCTTCAGTGGTGAGGTCTTGGTGGGGCCGCTGGGAACAGTGGTACTTGATGTAGGGCCAACATCCAGTCCTTAGGATATGATAGTTCACACCATCCACCTGTCAGAACACACACACACACAATGTCATTCAAGGTGGGGACTGAAAAGATTACATCATTATGTTAGCCAATGATAACTAAGCCTGCTTTTGTGCTGTTCAAGATAGAGGCTGCTCACAGACAGTACGGAAGCCATCAATCTCTTGAAACTCATGCCCTATATAATTCTGCCCGTAATCATATCAAATATTCTTTTTATTATTTATGCGTGTTTACATAATGGGAATTACACAATAAATTACACATATATAATAACACATTTATCACCTATGACAATAAATTACATGAATAACATGAGTGGAATAATGGACAACTATGAGCACAGCCACATACTGCTGGCACATAGTTAGGATTAAGGGGAGAGCAACGTCTCCATTAACTTCTTCTTTTTTTTTCTTTTCTTTTTTTTTACATTTATGCCTATAGCGCCTGTAGGCAGTGACCTCCAGGGCTCGGATGGTAGGCCCTGGAGGCTCATTTGATGGCTGTGATGGTTGGCCCTCGCCCGTGGTGGCGCAGGCAGGATTTTTATAGTGACTCCTGTGATTAGAGGCTCATGCCGCCCCCTGTGTCCTCCGATGCACTCGCAATCGAAGGACGTTAATGGGCAGGGCAAGTGGGTGTTCTTAGGCCACTTGACGGTGCAGAAATATTTAAAGTGGATTTATAGGTCTCACTCGGGATCAACTCGGATCTTCGAGAATGCCACTCGATGACGCTAACCATTCTGCTACCGCCTCCTCCAAAAATCCTGTGCAGCTGTGACTGCTGTCTGCTGTGCATAAAACAAGTTTTATATTTGTTGGTTCATATATTGCTTATATATCAATATACAGTAAGATCTCACATGTAACGAGTTCACATCTAACAAATTCGCATCTAACGACACTATTGGACCTCTACCCATATTTGTATCTAACGAGGATGTTTTGAATGTAACAAAATCCCGGGTGCGCCACCTTGGTCGAGTGCATGAAGTCATTGGCGTCCAACATTCCCACCTCTCCCCAGTCTCCTACCGTCATGTTGAATAACCACTGTTGTAGTTAAAAGTGAAATGCCAGTTTAAAGTGATATGCTGCAGGGCAGCTGCCCAACATATCGTACTGCACCACTCAGTATAGTAGGCAGTGGGAGCTCCTGGAGCACGGAGGCCCGGGAGGGTGTCTGACAGAGCATCAGTCACTGCAGCACCCCTCATGTTGGCCAGCTCAAGCCTCAGCACACCAAAATATTTTGTTTCTCTGTCATTTTTTACCCACATGAAATGTTTTCATCCTTATGCATAATATATCAATCAATGGCTTCGTTGTTGGTTGAAGTTGGAGATAAGACAATGAAAAAAATACAAAACAACAACAAGAGACCAATTGATGTAGTCCGGATAAAGTACGTATAAACATTTCCTTCCTTATTCGTTTGGTGTCATTCTATTGTAATATTTCTGTAAATCTTAGTAGCTAAAACAATACAAATGTTTTATAAAAATATACATATCATTTCAAGAAGCTTGTGAATGCTAAAACATGAGAGCGAGGGAGAGAGGTGGGTGGGAGTGGAGAGGAACGGGCGGAATATACGCAGACATTGAGCACCGCGGTCACAACGTGCTTCAACTTCCTCAGTTTTTGCCAAGGTCTTTGCCGGGAGTCAGAATGAATCTTTCGTTTGGCAGGGGTCGGGCCACACATATCACTTTTACCTAAGACACTGCCTCTTGCCCATGCTACTTCTTCAAGTGGTCTAAAATCCCATCAAGCGTGTTTGGTGGTGGTTTAGAGGCAGTGGGAAGCGAGAGGAGGGAGGAGGGTGGTGGTGGCGGCGGTGAGGAGGAGGAGGAGGAGCAGCCTAGTAGCTTCCCTTTCCACCTTTCGTCTTACTCACTCCTCATTAATTACTCACAGGTGAATAATCCAGAAATTTCTTTATTTTATATTTCATATGACCGTGTATGATTATATGGCTTAAATTAATGCCAATAGCATACATAATGAGTGAAAATAAGGTCAAAATAGGGGTTCGGTCCAAATTGTTCCTATTGTAATTTTCACTATATGTGTTTATGTATTTGCATCTAACAAATTCACATCCAACAAGTGTTTTTTGGTATTTATTACTCGTTAGATGCGAGATCTTATGTATGTTCTTTTTTAATTTTGGTTGTAAAGTTTAATTCTTTGTTAGTTTGTAGGTATAATTAAGTGGGTGAGCAAAAGACTTCTTCATTACATACCATTACAAATCCCTTCTCTCAACTGTATATATTTTTCTTTATTATAAGTTCATTCTTATGTTGGCTTAGTACTTACATACATACATGCATTCTCTTTAAAGTGTGTACTAGGTGTGATCAGAAAGTTCCCGGACTGTCCATGTAGCAAAGAAACAGACTGCAGGACTGTCAACCTCGCACAGCAGGAGCAAGCAGTAACTATTGTGGTTCAGTAGCATCATTCTGTGAACATTGGGATGTGTGCTACACGTAATTTTGTAACCATGTTCACGTGCTCAATTGGGATTTTAGTATGGACTACAAACTTGAGCAGAGAGCAAACATCAAATTCTGTGTCAAGCTTAGGATATCGGTGATGTAGACTTTTAAAATGTTAGAGCTAGCCTAAAGAAATACAAAAATAGTAAAAAAACGCATTTTGACTGGGACTCTCACTTCAAGGGGGCAGAACGTCACTAGACAGCTTCAACAATCTATCCTCCCAAGCATTTTCATTTCCTACTTCAAATGTCTCTCATTTTACTTCCTTGCAGTTAAAATCTCCAACCAGCAGTACCTTTTTACTACTCTTGATTATTTTGCTTAAATACTTCAAGGTATCCTATAATACTTTCTCATGTGCTTCCTTACTCCAAGTATTTGTTCTGGGTGGTACATAGGTCGCCACTATAGTCTGTGTTTCTCTATTTCTGACTTCTATTTGGACACTCAGTATTTCAGCTCTTCCTTCTCCATACTCCACTTTTCTTACTTTCACCCCTAATTTTGTCAGTATCATAGCTCCACAACCTCCTCTACCACTTCTGTCCCTTCTCCACATATTATATTTATTGCTTATCACCACTTGGTCATCTTCGACTAATTTAGTTTCTGTTAGACACACACGTCTGGGTCTTTATTAAATAAAATATAATCTCTTAGTTCCAGCCTTCTTGATATTATCCCTTCTATATTCATATACATCTCTTTCATTCCTTTTTTTTACAACATTTTTCCTCACACCATTTCCCTTTATAGTCTTTATTTTATATATCACTGTCTCACCCGGTCGTTTAATACCCTCCCCCCAATTTTTTTTTTTCCTCCATTCTTTCATTTTTTCTCTTCGTTCTTTCTTTCTCCATTTCGAATTAGTCACCCTGTGCATTGATACACCCCTCTTAGCGCTTCTGCCTCAATTGGAATGCTCCCTGGATATCCCATTTTGTAAACTTGTTAAGCACCACCTGCTATTCGCGCTGGATATCCCCGATGGTTTTGAAACGGCGACCCTTGACCTTAGGCTTCATCTTGGGGAAAGGGAGAAGTCGAAGGGAGCCAAATCCGGCAAGTAGATTGGGTGGCCATTGATCATCATGTTAGTGTGAGTAAAAAAACTCGCACATTTTCAATGCACTGTTAGTTGGTATGTTGTCATTTTGGAACACTCAATTGCCATCACGCCAGAGTTCAGGTCGTTTGCACTTGATGTGTTCCCTCAGACGCCTCAGAACAGTACAGTAAAACTTGGTATTAACAGTCTGGTCCTAGAGGACGATCCTGACACACAATTTGTGCAATTTCTTTAATGTTTTCAGGTGTTGTGCTTGTTGAAGGTCGCCCTAACCTCTCATCAACAATGGAAAATACGATGACTCAGTGACAGAATACACAAGATATAGGGGAGATGACGAACCAGCAAGACTTGACCAAGTGTTAACAAAAGGTATTGCAAAATGAGCAAATAGCAACCTAGCAAATGAGATAAATCATGGGTGCCCCTTCGGAATGAGTGACCATGTAATCTTAGAAATAGAGACGGAAAAGGACATAAAGGAGGAAGATGAATCATACAAAAGGAGCAGAAGAGACTTTGGGAAGACTTGCATGGAAGAACAGATTTTTTTTAATTTTTTTTAAGAAATTGACTGGAAAGAAATTGAAAGAGTGAATGATGTGCAAGTGAAATATGACATTTTTCTGGGCATATATAAGAAAGGAGTTGAAAAACATGTTCCATTATACACAGCGCGCCAAAGTATTGTTCGCGACATCATAACACAGCGCTTCCATACGGGAATTCAGAAAATGTACTCTATGGCAGCCTATTGACTTCCGAGAGAGATATCTTACATATGGCAGCTTGTTTAAGGCACGGGCAGTCCATCAAGACCGTTGAGGAATGTTCAGATGCCACTTGTCAATTATAGACGAAGCATTTTGAAAAGTATCACTTTACTCCCCGCGAGTAATTTGAGCAGACGTGCGCTGGTATTGCTCTCAGTATTTCCATAATGGGTGGCAAGAAAGACCTAACAAAGGACCAAATCAAAGTGATTGTATCCCTACACAAGGCAGAGAGACCATTTGAAGAAATAGCAAGGATTGTGGGTGTTACAAGGAGATGTGTGCAGAAATGGGTGGAAAGTTTCACGGTGGGCTGGCGGGTGGCGACAGCCGCGACACCGTAACAGTAGAAGTGGCCAGGGTGAGGATGTAAAAGTCATATCGCAATATTTTTCTTGCTCTTATTTGAGGATGGGCATCCACTTGACGTTTCATGACATTTAGGGTGCTTGCTGATGTTTTACATCCTCACCCTGGCCATTTCTACTGTTACGGTGTCGCGGCTGTCTCCACCCGCCAGCCCACCGTGAAACTTACCACCCATTTCTGCACACATCTCCTCGTAACACCCACAATCCTTGCTATTTCTTCAAATGGTCTCTCTGCCTTGTGTAGGGATACAATCACTTTGATTTGGTCCTTTGTTAGGTCTTTCTTGCCACCCATTATGGAAATACTGAGAGCAATACCAGAGCACGTCTGCTCAAATTACTCGCGGGGAGTAAAGTGATACTTTTCAAAATACTTCGTCTATAATTGACAAGTGGCATCTGAACATTCCTCAACGGTCTTGATGGACTGCCCGTGCCTTAAACAAGCTGCCATATGTAAGATATCTCTCTCGGAAGTCAATAGGCTGCCATAGAGTACATTTTCTGAATTCCCGTATGGAAGCGCTGTGTTATGATGTCGCGAACAATACTTTGGCGCGCTGTGTATACACCAAGAGAAAAAGGAAAGCAGGAATGGTCTAATGGAAGATGTGAGAGGGCAAAGAGGATATGGGTAGAGGCATGGAAAAGAATGCGAAATCAGACACAAAGAAATAAAGAAAACTATAAATTAGCAAGAAATAAATGTGTGCATAAGGAGAGAGGAAGAGAAGAGTTATGAGAAGGATATAGTTGAAAAGTGTTAGGAAGAACACAAACTGTTTTAGATTTATCAATGGAAGAATCAAGCATTTATCAAAGTAGACAAAGTAGAGACTGAAAGAAGGAAATATAATATACGAAGATTCAAAGATAATTATGAGTGAAATTTTAAATGAAAATGTTCAGCAAGTATTCACAAAAGAATAAAAATTCAACGACCAGCAAGGAATGAAGAAAGTCCTGGAGGAGTGGAAAAAAAAGGAGGAAGTTTGTGAATTGTTGAAGGAATTGGAGGAGAGGAAAGCAATAGGACCAGACGGAGTGTCAGGTTATGTTTTAAAGGAGTGCAGAAAGCAGTTGGTCAAACCAGAATATGATATACAGTGCCCTCCTGAGTTTCGCGCTTGCTTTCTTCACAAGGCATAGCGCTAAAGCTCGAGGATCGCGAAACTCAGGTATTGAAAACACTGTAAAAATGCTTATTCAGTCCGGTGCGTGGCGTAGTACCAAATTTTACGGCTTATAAGACTCACGTTTTCCCCAAAAAATACCCTGAAAAATACTAATGATCTTCCAAGACAAATGTTGTAGTACTTCCTCAGTACTCAGTACCTCAGTACTTACCTGTTACAAGTATTTCAAATACCATAAGACATTCAAATAAACTATCTGGCCTCACCGTGTGATGTTTGTTACATGTCTGAGGCTCGGCAGATTACCGCCGCCAATAGCGCCATCTATCGTCTGCTATCGATCCCTGGGCGAAGCGGAAATAGATGGGCTGCTTCCTTAAAAAAACCCAAGCCCCTGTCCATCCAGCAGTGAATGGGTACCGGGTGTTAGCCGGGGGGTTGTGACCCGCCTCCCGGGGTGGTGGCTTCGGCCAACACTAGTGGAGAGGAGAGGACCTATAGATGGTATGCACTGACCTCACGAAGCTCCGCCCCGAGCACATGGCTGGCCGACAGTGGCCGTGCGGTGATGTAAACAAAGGGCATTACTTCCCCTGTAAACGCAGTACACTCACGCTTACTAATCTATTTTTTTGATGGCTGGGAAAGTGATTGATGGTGTTCATCTGTCAGACTATGTCCTCCAGATGTTGGACTCTGGATCTATTCCTCATTACATTGAAAAATGTAAGGAAATAGGGAATATAGATCCATATAACATACCGAGGCACAAATGGAAGGACATCACGACTCTGCTTGGTGGCGATCTTCCAGACTTATTACGCCACAGTGATATATACCACTACCTTGAGAGCTTGAAAAGATTATGCTATAATCCCTCTACCCATGTCTACAATTCTTAAAGACTAGTCAATTCGCACTGCAGTTATAATACACAGCTTAAGCACTGCAAACGTAGTAATAATAATGAGCTGCAGCTACTACTGTGTGCGTGAGAGGAACGGTGACTGTGGTGTGCGGGAGGGAAGGCCGGCGGAGAGAGCCTCGCTCAGTCGCTTACACAGTGAGTACTGAGGGTGGTGCGCTTGCTTATACCTCGATTGATGATGATATTTATTTAGTTAATGCTAATGTATGCATGGTGCTAATTCATTTATCAGAAAACGAAATATATCAATGGAAAGCTAATCCAATTTCGCTTCTACTAATGCAGCCCATTAACTTTTATGCCACCACGGGCGAGGGCCAACCATCACAGCCCTCGAGTATAGGGCCTACCATCCCACCCCTGGAGGTCACTGCCTAACGGCACTATAGGCACACACACACAAAAAAAAAAAAAAAAAAAAAAAAAAAAAAAGTGTATAAAGCAGCACGAAACTCGGGGAGATACTGCGCGAAAGTCGGGATGGTAAGAATTTAGAACTCGGCGCGAAACTCAAGGATCGCGAAACTCGGATAGCGTGAAACTCGGGAAGGTACTGTAATAAAGTGCTCATTAACAATGGGAAAAGTGCCAAAGGAGTGGAAGAGAGCGGATATAGTGTCAATATATAAAAATGGAAAGGAGGAGGAACCATTAAATTATAGACCAGTGTCATTGACTAGCACAGTATGCAAGATATGTGAGAAAATAATAAAAAAGCAATGGACGGAATATTTGGAAAATGAAGGTATAATAACAGATAGGCAGTGTGGTTTAAGGAAAAGGAGATCATGTGTGACCAACTTAATAAGTTTTTACTCAAGAGTAATTGATACAACACAGGAAAGAGATGGATGGGTAGATTGCATATATCTAGATCTAAAATAAGGCATTTGATGAAGTTCCAAATGCGAGGCTACTTTGGAAATTGGAAAATATAGGAGGAATCAAAGGGATGATTAAAACCTGGATGGAAAGTTATCTGAGAGGAAGATAAATTAGAATAGCAGTAAAGGATGAAATATCTGAATGGAGAAAGGTATTTAGTGGGGTACCACAAGGATAAGTTTTTGGTACCAATAATGTTCATGATTTATATCAATGACATGACTGATGAAATTACAAGTTATATAAATATGGTTGTTTGCAGATGATGCAAAACTATTAACATGAATAAAAACTATAGAGATTGATAAAACACTACAAAATGACCTGAACAAGATCTACGAATGGAGCAAAAGATGGGAAATGGAATTTAATGTGAATAAATGTCATGTGATGGAAATTGGAAAAAGTGAAAAGATATAAATGGCCATATAAACTAGGAAATGAAGTAATTACAAAGGTTCATGAAGAAAAGAACCAGGGAGTGATAATGCAAAATAACCTACAACCAGAAAAACAGATAAAATATTTGGAGATACATACAGGATGTTAAAGAATATTAGTGGCATTTCATTACATGGACAAAAATATGATGAAAGATAATTACTACAATGATCCGACCATAAATGGAATATACTGCCATTGTATGGTCCCCATATAAAAAGAAGCATGTGAAAAAGTTGGAGAGGATACAGAGAATGGCAACAAAGATGGTACCAGAGCTAGAAGAACTCTCTTATGAGGAAAGGTTGAAGGAAATAAAGTTACCAACACTCGAGCAGAGAAGACAAAGAGGAGACTTAATAACAATTTTTAAGTTGATAACTAAGATGGAAGAAACAGACAATGAGAGACTACTGACTCGAAAACAAAGAGAAGGTCGATACACAAGAGGACATACAAGTCAACTGGGAAAAGGGAGATGCCTGAACAACATAAAGAAGTACAGCTTCCCTCATAGAAATGTAGAAGTTTGGAATGGACTAAATGAGGAGGTGATATCGGCACATAATGTGCACCAATTGAAAGAAAGACTGGATAAATGTAGATACGGAGACGGGACCACACGAGTGTAGTCAGGCCCTGTAAAACACAATTAGGTAAATACAACTAGGTAAATACACAATGGTGAATAGAGCAATGATGGGATTAGAAAGAATTGACAAAGATGACATGTATGTTTGGAATGTAGGAGCCATATGTGGACATGGAGACAAGTTTAAGGGGATCAACCAGCATATAATCTGATTTTCGGTCTGATTACACTTTTTCTGAAAAAAATATCAGATAGTACCTAGAAGTGTCTCTGGTGCAGAGCACCGAAGCTACGCGCAGCATAGCATATGCACCCATCTTTACCTTTTACCTCTAAACCATGAGCTGAATGCATCAATATCTTCATTAACATATTGTTTTACTACAAAAAGTAGTATTTATTTTCAATATATCTAAGGAATTATGACTATACAAAAAGTCAAAAGTTGAGTCAAAAGATTTTCGTCTCATCAACTCCCCTCCTGGAGTTGGAGTCCCTATTCTGGGACTGAGAGTGCTGTGAAGTGTGGGGCAGGTGTATCCAGCTTCTTTCCTGTGAATACAGGAGTGAGGCAAGGGTGCGTCCTTGCCCCATCACTTTTCAACGCTTGTATGGACTGGGTATTGGACAAGGTTGTAGATCAAAGTGATTGTGGAGCATCCGTCGGCAACACCAAGATCACTGATTTTGTTTTTGCCGATGATGCAGTAATCTTTGCTGAGTCGCTGGAGGTCCTGGTGATGGCTCTCGAGGCGCTGCACGATGAGGCAAAGCCTTTGGGACTTGAGGTCTCCTGGCTCAAGACCAAGGTCCAGGTATTTGGAGACTTACTAGATGAAGCAGTACAGTCTGTTCATGCATGTGGCGAGGACATTGAGATCTTGGAAAGTTTTACATACCTTGGTAGCGTAGTTCATAATGACGGCGGGTCACGTCAAGAAGTCTTACGGCGGATTGGCATAGCCCACGGTGTTATGGACTCGCTCAGCGGGAGTATTTGGCGTTGTCGGTACCTGTGCAGGAGGACAAAGATCAGGATCTTCAAGTCGCTTGTGATCCCTGTCTTACTCTATGGTTGTGAGACATGGACACTAAATAGTGACTTGAAGAGACGAATCAATGCCTTTGGTAATAAGTGTCTTCGCAGAATCATGGGGTATCGCTGGGATGATTACGTGTCAATTCAGCGATTGCACCGTGAGACTGAATCGAGGCCTATTACCTGCATAGTCCGTCAGCGCCAACTTCGGCTATATGGGCATGTGGCACGCTACCCTGAAACCGATCCTTCCCATCGGGTTGTATCTGTAAAAGACAATCCGGCGTGGAGGAGGCCAAGGGGGCGCCCACAAGGCTCGTGGCTGGGACAAGTTGATGTTTCTTGTCGAGAGCTGCTTGGTATGGGAAAGGAGCCTGCATGGGAACTCGCGCGTGGTGATCCCCGGGAGTGGCGTCGTAGGGTGGGCGAGGCGACGCGCCCCCCGGCGTATGCCCCCAATGATTGATTGAACTCCCCTCCTCTGACTGACTGTCTTCAATCTTTAAATCACCACAGCAATGTTGCTTCTCTTGCTATCTCCTACCCTTATTCTCATGCTCACTGCTCTTCTGAACTTGCTAACTGCATGCCTCCCCCCTTCCCGCGGCCTTGCTGCAAAAGACTTTCTACTCATTCTCATCCCTATTCTGTCCATCTTCCTAATGCAAGAGTTATTTCGTATCTATACTCTTTCATCCCTTTCACTGGTAAACTCTGGAACTCTCTTCCTGTTTCTATTTTTCCACCTTCCTACGATTTAAATCTTTTCAAGAGGGGAGTAACAAGACACCTCCCAAACTAAATTCGGTGGGGGAGGCGGTGGCGGTAGCCGAGAGGTTAGCGTCTTGGAGTGGTGAGCTCAATGTCCCGAGTTTGAATCCTACCGGGGGCAACTCTCTATCTACTTTAATGCGGTCGACAAGAGCCCAAGAGCTTGTAGGGGAGCAGAAGGTCCCGAGTTCAAGTCCCACCAAGGAGCAACTGTCAAATCTTACGTCGAGTGGCTGAAGAAACCCGCATTTTTTTTTTTTTTTTTTTTTTTTTTAACATTTGTGCCTAGCGTGTCTAGCGTTTACATAGCATGCAGCTATACCTGTTCTCCGACTGTGAATGCGGCGGAGGAAACACCAGGTGGCAACAGGAGCCTGACTGAGGATCTGAACATCACAGAAAACGGGATCTTCACCCAAGACCACAGGTGTCACTATAAAAATGCAGCCTGCGCCACCAACGGGCGAGAGCGATCGACATCACGACTCTCCAGAATGTGCAGGGCAACCACCTGAGCCCTCAAAAGAAAAATTTGTCTACAGGTGCTATAGGCTCCAACGTAAAATAAATAAATAAATAAATGAAAAATTGGCTCACTCCCCCATTTCATTATTCTCTTACTGTTTTCTTTATAGGGACTGGCAACTAAGTGGGCTTTTTGTTACCACTTTTTTGGTTCTCTTGGTCAGTCCTTTATGATGCAAAAAAAAAAAAAAAAAAAAAAAAAATACAATACCTTCCAGTTAAAGTGTGACTCTCCTCGCTGGTCACTGGTCACATCACTGTAACGCACAAAGTAAGAAGTCCAGTGAGGAAGTTCTCTCTGACGCAAGTGTGAGGTCAACACAAGGGATGAAGCTGGCCTCTTAGTTCCTTTTGATGCCCTCCACCATCGCCACCAGTAGCCACGGTGCATCAGTACTGATGGATAATACCAGCATGTATCAGACAGATAGTTGCAGGAAGTAGATAACAGGCAAATCTAGATAGACAAGCAGAATAAAGAGCAGTTGAGAGCATAAAAGATAAACATAGAAAACTGTAAATACATGGGTGAATTCCAACAGAAGTAAAGCTCCAAAGCCTTACAGTATGTCACAAACTGGGACCAGGCGCTATATTTTTTGCTTGAATTAGACTGACATTTATCATGCGTCCTCCAACCCATAGGTAAGATTATTTACATCATCCGAGTCAACTGGCTAATGGAAATTCACAGTACCAGCTGTATATCAATATTACAAGTACAGTATACTCTCGATTATATGAACAGGTACGGGTGCTACTATAGCGTGTGGTCTACATCAGGGTCTGCAGTCCACAGTACCCTAATGTGCGGTCTACCAAGATCCCACCTGATCTGACCTGACCTGACTATCACATAGCTGTATTTTTATGTGCAGTCTGACAAGACCACACCTGACCTGACCTGACCTGAGTACCAGAACCCTACTCAACCTTATAAAATGTGGATCAACGAAGTAATGTCTTAGTGTCCTCCTAAAATTCAAACCGAGATCAGTCTTACACATTTAACCCTCTACAATGCTGTTGAAAGAATTCTATAGTAGTGTCATTTTGACAGATGAAACAGAGGTTACGTTTTTACGTGAAAGCAATCATCGTGTGTTGATGATTTATTTGTATTCTTATAACTCTACTGTATAATTAGCAATACATGTTTCCTTTATATGATGATAATTAATAAATTACTTACTACAGTTTTGCTTTTCTATAATATTCTACTGTATAATAGACAATATTATATAGCAATAGTAGTTAAATTATAGTCATTTTAATAGCAGTTTAAACCAATACATGATCGGTGGTTTTATGTATGGTATCCTGAACGTTTCGTTCTCACCATAAAGAATATTCATAACCCCTACAACAACCGGTGGAAATAAAAAATAACACAAGGGTGGTCTGGGGATAAGAACCTCCCCCTGTGAGGTTACATTACGTAATCAATGCCCAGGTTAGGTTAGTTAACTAGCAGGGGGGTCTCAGTTATGTCAGGAGAGTGTTGGTCAATGGGGAATATTGGTTGAAACTGCATATTTGGGGAATATTGAGTTAATGCTAGCTTATTTCTGGGCAAAATATGATGCTTTTTCATTTCGAGATAGTTTTTTCTGGGGAAACCACAAAAAAGTGACTATTTTTCTATTAAAATTCAAATAAAAAATAGGCCAATCACCGTTGTCTAAGCTCATGATGTCACATGGTGGTGGAGCTAACTATTCTAGTCTTTACCCATACTCGCCCCTCTCCCCCAAAACAAGCTTGGGGACCTGGGGGAATGCGGGATATTTGGCTGGGGTACAAAATATGCGTCACAACCACATCGTTTTTGAGTTAGGGGTGGCGTAAAAATTCCCTAGATCTAGGGAAAATAGATTAGATTTCTCCAGTCCAGAGAAAGTCCAGAGATGTGTGAACCTGATGATCTTTACAAACAGAATGACGACCAGAGTGCCGAGAACACCGCCCGGCCCCCCGCTAAGAGGTAATTAGGAATAATTTTGTTAGATTATTATCGGAGGGTCGAGGTGGGGCGGAACCAAGGCCTCCTAGAACACCAGGCCTGAGCATAGAGTTGATGACGTCACAGATGCGGGAGTCTGCCACAAGAGAAAAAGCTTACTTCCAGAGCAATTTTTCCCCTACCAAATGCATTTATCAGTATAAATGATATAGCGCTATCTTTGGAGATTTTTGTTCTATAGGATTATCACATAAAAACACAGTAAAAAACACTAAATATATGCCATTATGAGACTATGAAGAAATATGCATGAGCTCAAAATTAACTTAAAACTCATCTTTTGCAATTATGTGAGACAGCTTTTGACATACAGTCTGTGTCAGTCAATTAGGCTGTCGCGGCAGCCAGCGGACATGCGTTCACGCATGCACAACACAAAGCGAATGATTTCTCACCCCACAAAGACAAAAATAAAGTGTTCACACTTACCACACTCTAGTACTTGGTCACGTTGCCCTTTGTCTTTATAACATCACGTAATCTACGTGGAAAGGAGTCAACAAGGTTGTGCAGTGTCGCTATCCAGATTATTCCATACATCCAAGATGGATTCTTTGAGTTTTGGTACGGAACTGGTGTCTTTCTCTCTGAGCTTGGTAGTCTCATACAACGTGTGTATACGGGTTATAGTCTCACGAGACACATCGGGTTTAAGCCCCATAGCCTTCTGAACGAAATGAGCAAACTGAAAAGGATCGCTCACGTTTTGGGAAAAATCCAATCAGGGACTCAGAATGCCACGTACGTCCCATATGCATGCTGGGTGGTAACTGAGCTGTTATTAAAGGCTAAATATATGGCAACACTCTCGAGGAAAGTGCGAGATTACCATTTTTTTTTATTCTCTCATGAGCGACCGGTTACAGCCACATGAACAGAACTAGCCAGCTTATTAGGCGGCGGACGGTCGGCCACCGCCTAATTGACTGACACAGACTGTAGAATATAATCAAAAGAAGCGGAATTTTATTAGCTTTCCATTAATATATTTTGTTTTCTGATAAATTAATTAGCACCATGCAAAAATTTGCGTAAACTCGATAACGTCATCAATATGGATATAAGCAGCATAGTCAATCTCCTCGCTCACTACTCACACGCAAATTTTTGCATGGTGCTAATTAATTTATCAGAAAACAAAATATATCAATGGAAAGCTAATAAAATACCGCTTCTTGTGATACACTCCACGTCAAAAGTTGTCTCACAAAATTTCAAATGACGATGAGTTTAAGTTAATTTTTAGTTCATGCATATTTCTCATAGTCGCATAATGGCATTTATTTAGTGTGTTTTACTGTGTTTTATGTGAAAATATTATAGAACAAACATTTCCGAAGATAACGGTATATCATTTATACTGATAAATGCCTTTGGTAGGGGAAAAATTACTCTGGAAGTAAACTTTTTCCCTTGCGGCAGACTCCCGCATCTGTGACGTCACAACTGCAATCTACTGTATGCTTAGGCCTGGTGTTCTAGGAGGCCTTGGCGGAGCCCCCCTGTTAGGAAGTTAAGTTAGTTTAACGGGGGATCGACGCTAGGAGGTTAGGTTAAATTTAGTTCGCTAAATTTCCCTAGATTTAGGGAGATTTACCTAGATCTAGGGAATTTAGACTTTCATAATTCCAAAAATACGTGTTTCTAACGTACTATTTGTTCCCCACCCGAAAACCCTGCATTCCCACAGGTCCCCAAGCTTGTTTGGGTGAAGGGCAAGAGTATGGGCAAACGCTAGAAATTTACCATTGGAAGAGTACAAGAAAATCACAAATAGCAAGGTTAGTGAGGAGCAAGGCAGATTTAGAGCTGGGAAAGGTTGTGTAGATCAGATCTTTGATATGAGAATATAATCAAGAAAATGTTAGCAAAAGACAAGAAGATATATGCTACATTCAAGGATTTAGAGAAGGCATATGACAGAGTAGACTGGGAGGGAATGTGGGAAATATTGAAGGGTTATGGAGTGGGTGGAAGGTTGTTGGATGGAGGGAAAGCATTCTACAAAGATGCCAGTGCATGTGTCAAGGTTAAAGGAGAGATGGGTGAATGAAGATCAATATAAAATGAGAGTTGAGAGCCAGAAGCAATGTAAAATAATGATGGATGGACAGATAATGGCTCTATCCTGTGCAAGTATGGAAGCACGGAAGGGGAGATAAGTGAGACAGCCCTACAAGGAAGGAAAGTAGTGGGATCCTTGGGGCACGTGATGAGAGAAGGAACAGTGTGTAAAGAAAGCGCTTAGGGATAGCATAATAGTTCCGACAGTAACATATGCATGTGAGACCTGGATGGGGAATATAGCTATGTCAGATGTCTAAGATTCAAGCAGTTGAAATGAGTTAGCTACTTAAGAGGTGTCTGTGATGAGTACGCAGATTGTCGTTTCTTATGAGCTTTATCCAATTTTCTTTCCATTCTCCGCTTTTAAAAGTTGGTAGAACCGTAAAGAAGGAGTTAGTCTACTTATGCAAAACTATGTGGAACACAGCAGTTTGCATGAGGGATATTTAAGGACACATTGTTGGCATTCTTCACTGTAGCAACCGCCCGCTCAGCCGCATGATCCCAACTTGTTCCCACACTGGTTGAAAGTACCAAAATACACTAATTATTCACCTAAAAATCAAATAACCAATAACCATGTAATTAATAAGCATCAGCACAACCTTATAAACATGAATTATCTTCTTATCAGCACTGACTTGCCTTAGGCTTGCCAATTATCTGAACTACAAGATTTTACGTAAACACCACAAAATAGGGATGCAAGTCCAGAGACGGGTGAACCTGACGATCCTCACAAACAGGATGACCGGAGTGTCGAGACAATACATAACACAGGAAATTACCCTATATCTAGGGATTTTTTACTCTCCTACACAACTCCAAAAATACGTGTTTCCGACGCAGTATTTGCTCTTCACCCGAGAACCCCGCATTCCCCCAGGTCCTCAAGCTAGTTTGGGGGAAGGGGGAGAGTATGGGCAAACACTAAAAATTTACCCAAATAAATGCGAGTATCAACCTTGGGCAAAAACGTTAGCATTAACTCAATATTATCCGCATATTGGTTAAGATTAATTTTATTGCTCCTGCCTTATCTCGCTTTCTACCTTATGAAGGACTAAACTTTTGTCATACACGTCTTCTACTAACCTTCAAACCTCTTGGCAAGCTGTTACTTTGGTCAAAATCACAGACAAAAATTATCTAATAAGAATAAATAAGGTGCTACTCCACCGTCGCCATCAGCACAGTCTAGACAGCGGGACATGTGCCTCTCCCAGCCCTCCCTCACAGACAGCAGCCAGGGTAGGTTAGGTTAAGGTTAGGTTTAGTTTAGCTTTATTAGTCTACTTTATTTTAAACTAAACTAAGCCTAACCTTAACCTTAACCTAGCCTGGCTGCTGTACGTGAGGGAGGGCTTGGCCCGCGGCCTCTGACTGTGTTGATGGCTACGGCGGAGTTGCACTTATTTATTCTTATTAGATAATTTTTGTCCGTGATTTTGACCAAAGTAACAGCTTGCCAAGAGGTTTGAAGGCTAGTAGAAGACATGGTGCCTGGACCATTCGAGCAGAGGACCATTCGAGTGTATATTTTTTTCGAGTGAGGCAGGTCCCTCTTCCTTTTGCTGTGATGTCCGGCCGTAGACGCCAAGACTACGTTGAAGTCCTCTCAACTGTAAAGGACCTCATCCCAGCTCTCTGTATCAAAAAGGTTGTGCTAGACTCTAAGTAGACAGTGTAGGCAGCTGTCCGTGAGGTTTTGCCAGATGTGGAGATCCACGGATGTGTCTTTCACTTGTAGGCTCAAGCTGTATTCAGGAAGGTAGTGGTTGACCTTCCACTTCTTGGATCTTGGTTGTAAAGTGCCGTACTAAACCTCTGGTGCTATAAATG
Organism: Chionoecetes opilio; assembly: GCA_016584305.1. Lineage (NCBI taxonomy): Eukaryota > Metazoa > Arthropoda > Malacostraca > Decapoda > Majidae > Chionoecetes > Chionoecetes opilio. The sequence goes on along the minus strand of JACEEZ010010311.1, from coordinate 17,750 downwards.
AGTATATCAGGCAGCTCCTTGCACTGCCCTTCCTTCCAGCAGATGTTTGATCCCAGCAATGTTTGAAACCCTAGCTGACAACGCCACTCCTCTACTGCAGCCACTGGTGGATTACATCAGGACAACTTGGGTCGATAACCCTACGTGGCCAGTCGCATCCTGTTTTTTTAATACCATGCGTGTATAGTAGCATATCTATGATCTTACTGATTAATTAGACATTCGCTCGAATGGTACTCCGCTCGAATAGCCATTCGCTCGAAAGGTTGTGTATTTGAAGACATGTATGACAAAAGATTAGTCCTTCATAAATTAGTAAGCGAGTTATGGCAGGGGCGATAAAACTAATCTTAACCCGCATATTTACCAGGGGGCGGATGCTGAGAGCAAGCTAGGGCGCCGTATCCACTGGGGCGCCTGTGATTAAGGCAAACTACTCCTACCGCCTATGCTCAGTCGAGGAAGCCGCCTTATTGGCACCGCTTAAGGCGCTGAAACTAAGGCATGGTCCGACCCTGCCTTAGTGAGCTGCTGTTGGCCTTTGACAGACATGTTCATCTTCTGTTTAGAAGGCAAATACAGCCTTGTTTCAGTTGCTACAACGTAACAATTGGTGTTTACGTACTAATAGTGTTGCAAGGTGTGTACGAATCGATCGTGGAAGACTAAATGTGGCACTAGGTTGTTAAATGTTGGCGATAGAAATGTTGTGTGCTGTGAGTTACAAGCTTTGGTTGGGCGGGCGGCGGGCGGAGCGACTGTTTGGGTGTGCCGAGACAAGTGTCACCGAGGGTGCTCTGCCTGCACTAAAATGTTGTACTATTACACGGTATTATCATACTACCAGATGATATTTAGGACAACTGAACATACCTTCATCTTCACGAGACATTAGTGCATATCATGAATGTAGAAAAATTACAGTAACCTATACCTAGAATAAGATAATGAGAGCAAAAAGAAATCGTGTATAATTTTTTTTTTTTTTTCACCTTTTATTTATTCAACTCATTCCTGTAATTTTGCTTGCATTAAATTTTCACTCACAGTCTCGGAATCAGCACAGTTTTCCGATTATCATGGATGTGGACCCCCAAGCAAAAATTATGGGTGGTCAAACCTGCGATGAACCTAAAACTTTGAAAAAATGTTCACTTTTCGGCGGGGGGGGGTTAAACTTCCCTTAGTGTGGTACTGGGGGGGGGAAAAAAAAAATTCTTGTTTCAGCGAAAAGTGTTAAACCCTTTGTGATTTTGTAGAAGCTGCCTTACCCCGCGCTAAAACAGGCAACGGATTGCTATAATTCTCGGCCCACCCCAAATACCTAAGGCTTGGGGTAAAAGGCAGGAAAAAGCCCCTGAATTATCGTCTGTAATGGGCCTACCCGGTGCCTTCCGGCCATTAAAATAGCCCCTGAAAGGGAAAGGCGCTCTTTTTGCTTACTCTAGGCATTTCCCACATCCCCCCCCAGGATCAAACCAAGAGGGCTAAAAAATTGCGGGCTTGAGGATGGTAAACCTTACCGAGGGTTTAGGGAACTGTCGCCGATAGGAACTCTCGCTGAAACACCAAAACCGAGATCTCTCCCCCAAAAAATGGAACACTCGTCCGTGGAATTTTGGGCCCCACATTTTCCATTTTTTAATATATAAAAGGGAAGCTAATCTGGTATTTTGGTACTTTAAACCAGTAATTGATATGGCTAGTATAGCTAGGGGGTTAGGTTAGATTGTTTGGGTTGGTTAGGGTGGGTAAACCCCCCGCTAGGTTGGGTTTAAAATTTTGCGGTAAATCTTAACCCTTCCGCCAAAAGTTTAATAATTTTTTTTTCCGTCCCTGCGCATCATCTTATGCTCCCAAAGGGCCCCCCCGCGATGGCCTGACTTTGCGGCAAATTATTTTTTTATTTTTACTTTCACCTTTATTTTTTTTCCTGGCATTTTTTTAATGTCTTTGGTTTTGAAAGAGATTTTTTCTGCCTTAGAAAGAAAAAATACATGAAATGAAAATAAATAGCAGAATTTACCGACTCCGAAAAAATTTGGAAAAGAGAAATAAAAAATATTTGCTTTCCCACTTCGTACTCGAAACTTCCTGATCAATTTTTTAAGGGTTTTTATATCCCAAAAAGCGGTTTTTTTGGGGTTCCAACGCTACATTATAATTTTCATATGGCCTTATAGCCGCTGGGGCCTAAAAAGGAACGACAATCCGGCTCACGGGCTGCCGGCTGGGGGGAAACTGAGCACAAACCCTTAAAAATTTCCACCCCTACACAAGTTGACATTAGTTTTTTATGGGTCTAGCTTGGATCTTTGACTCAAAAATTTTTTTGACGCAATTCTGATAAATATTTTTTTTTGGCAAACTTTTAACTTTTTTTTTGACGAAATTCGCTAAAAAGCCATTGCGACGGCCCTTTTTTAACGCGTCGCGTCACCGTGCGTAGAGGTTAAGAAAAAAGGCTCCCCCCCCTATCTTTTTCTTCTTCTTCTTATAGCCACAAGCTTGGGGACAGGGGGGAACGGGGGTTTTTGGGGGGGGGACACACACAAAAAAGGAAAAATAGGGCCCCCCAACAAAAATTTCCCTAAACTAGAAATTTCCCTATTTTAGACTTTTTAGGGGCCATTTTTTCCCTTATATGTTCTCACATACCCAAAAACCCCGGGTTTTTTCCACCTTCCCCCAAAGCTTTTTGGGCATAAAAAGAAAAATGGAGTTGAGCCTTTTTTCTAAAAATGACAAAACTCTACAACCAAACCTACACCCCCCTCGCCCCCCCGTGCTGTGCACAAAACCTGCCCGACCTAACCAAACCCGCACTACTTTCTCAACTCGTCGTCCTTGCCATCTCGCGGGATTTTTAGTTTTTCTCAAAAACCTAAAATTTTAATCGGCCAGTGGGCAAAGTAAGGATGGGCCCTCTTAAAAACAAAACAGGTGTTAAGGAAGTAATATAAAAATAGAGCCACTTTGGGTCAGCTATGGGCCCCCTTTTCTTAAGATTTTCCAAGGTCTATTGACCTCGTACTCAATTACGGTTTAAAAGTCCAATTTACCGCAACCTAATTTAAAACCACAAAACCTAGCAAACTCTTTAGCTTTTTTGTTTTTAAAATCCCTGAAGCAATAAAAGTTGATATAGTTTGGATTGTTTAAATGCCAAAAAAGGGAATGTACAGACTCAAGGTCAATTGCCAATTATAGGGTTAGGGCACTGTACTATCAGATCAAGACTGAAACTGTCGCCGAAAAGGAACATCCCCGCGTAAAAAAATTAAACCTCGCCGTTTTCGCGAAAAATTCCTAGCAAACGCAGTTCCAGGTACCGTTTGAGTCAGGAGTCAGAGTGAGGAAAAGAGTAAAACTTAACAATCCCACCCCGACAAATGAAGATTAAATGAACAAAAATACACAGAAGTAAAGCAAAAAAGGGAGCTCCCACTGTGAGGGTAGACCCGCGGGCAGCCAGACCGTTTTTTTGGTTTTGGGTTTTGGGTTCAAACTTTAAACTGAACATGATTGGAAGCAAGAAAGCTAAAAAACATCTGAACGGGTTATAAAACATCATACTCTGTAGAGCTCTCTCTGAGCTCTCCCTCTTTGAGTCCCTTTGGGGGTGACAAAAATTTGTGCTTCGCTCCTCCAACGAAATCTTACCAAAAACCGCAATTTTTCTGCCTCTTTTAAAAAAATGAAAAGACTTCTAAAAACCCAATTAGTCTTCAAAATGTGGCTGACCTAAAAAAAAATTGCTCAAAGGTTTTTTTTGGGGATATTGGGCATGAATCCTCCTTTCGGAAAAAAAAAAATTTTTACCAAATTTAAACCTTGCCAAAAGGGGTCAACGGCCGCCATGGGAAAAATCCAGGGGGAAGATCTCCGCCCGCCGCCAAAAACGGTTTTTCCCCCTCTTATCCATAAAAATTTAAAGCTAGGTCAAAATTGTTTTACCCCAAAATGCATTAGTACTGCCTTACCATAAAATTTTCATAAATTGGTACGTAGTTTTTTGGGAAAAAAAATTAAACCGATAAATTAGAAAAAAAAAAATATTTTTTGCATGAAAACCCCACACGGGCCCACCCAAGCCCCTTGAAAATTTTTTGGGGGTTTTTTTTGTAAAAATATAGCTATATGCTTCTAAAATAACACCCGAAAATACTCCCCTGCCTTTTTTTCATGCTTTTTTTTTCTTATACAAATAGAATATAAAAGGGGACAAAAAAACTAAGTGCCTTTTTCAAAGGAACAAATTTTTACATTTAAATTCCGACATTCTAAAAAATGTCCAAAAAAGTCAACTTACATATGGAAAGGTCATTTTGGGCGAAACTGGGCAAGGGTCTTTCATAACCACCAAAACAAATTCATGAAAGGACCAAAAAACATTTCTTGTCAAAAACTTCACAGGTAATTTTTTCTCATCAAGCTGGCGTGGTGATTTTGGGGCAGTGGAGGCCTTTGCATCACCACACAGTTTGAACAGTAATCCCCTGTTTTCCCGCAACTGATCTTGCTGACTCCCCTGAATACAGTTAAAAACCCCTTTTTGCAACAAATTTTAAGCCCCGCTGGCATCAGTCTGATTGGGGTTTTAATTTCCTCTGAAAGTTTTTCCCTCCCCATCGCAGGGTTTTTAGCTGGTTTTTTACCTTTCCCCTTTCCCGAATTTTGGGGAAGTAACTCAAAACTGTGGAATTTTGTAGCGCTCTTGTTGGTGCAATGATTTTTCCTCAAATCTTTGAGCTTTTTAAACCTTTTTCCCTTTAAACCCCTCGGGGGGGGCGGGGAGATTGATTTTTGCCCCATCATTCCATTGTAAGGCACACTAAAACCTTCTCCCCCGCTTCATAACCTCTTCTAAATGCTATCCTTGCCAAACCTTCTGCCGTTTGGAAGTTTCTATTGTTCACACCTTTCGAAGGGACCTCTTCCCAAACCATGAACCGGGGTGTACATCACAACCCAGTAGTGCATGGATGAAAAAAATGTTTTTTAAAAAACCAATCTCCCAAGATTTCCTCATCTCTTTGATGTTTTCCCGACTTTCACACTTTTTTTCACTACCCTTTTTTTGTGGGGTGAAGTAAATATTGTACCGTCTCTCTATTGGCATATAAAATAGAAGGACCAAAAGGTCATGTCATCTGCTATCAAAAAGGTTTTTTTCCCGTCTGTGCCCGTTCTGACATCCTCACAATCAATACGTCAGCTCTCCAGATCATGGCTACTTTACAACCTGCTTCCCCCAAAAATCTTTCCCACAGTTATGAAAAATTGGTTTTTTTTCTTGATTAGCTAGGAAAAATCCTTTTTTTAAATTTTAAAACCCCTTTTAGGGGTTTTAAAACCCTTTAAACCCAAAAGAGCCCCCCCGCTCGGCGCAGGGGGTCGCGTCCTTTTAAAGGGTGGCCATTTCCCCACCTCAAAAACAATGCTGCTTTTCCATATCTAGTTTGCTATTGCGGTATCGGGGCCCGATCCATAAAAGTGGACCTTTTTGCCCTGGGAGGGGTTGAAATAGTGCTCCCCCCTCTAAAAGATCTGTGGTCTGAAGACTGTGGACCCGATTGTACAGGGAATCATTTTCCTTTGCTCTGCCCAAAACCGTTTCTTTGCCTCTCCGGCAGTCCAAGAATTAAAAAATGCGGTGGTAAACCCAAAGCTCTTGGAAATGTTCTTGCTGCGCTGATTTTGGGGTTATTGGTAATGACACACAGTCCTGGAAAAGGAGTTGTGGGTCAGTCTCAACTGTTCTCTTTGCTGGCGAACTTTTGACCCAAATGAAATTGCCTGACCTTTTTTTAAAAGTGTACTCGTGGGCATTTTTTCCAAACCCTTGAAGCTTGATTGTCTCTCCTATGGAGTTTGCTTTGTCCCATTCACCTTTTTGTCCCATTACTCCCTTAAAGCTGTGAATGGCGGATCTTCGTGAAAGGGGCTATGTCTGGGAAAAAGCAACGGCTTCCTGTATCCCTCACACTCGTCTTTTCTTGCGAGTCCTCCTGGTGCTGGTCCAGTGCATAAAGAATGCCTCTAGTTCTTTCTTGTAAATTATTCAGCACTGCTGGCGTGATGCTCCCAAAATAAACGTTGAATTTCGTCCCTTCCTCTGCCATGAGAAACCTCCAGACTCTTCATGCTTCCATTACACCTGCCATAACCAGATCCTCGCAAACCCCGCCCATACGTCACTCCTCTAAACCATGGGGTCCTTAGAAAATTTCGGACACTTCAGGGGGCTTGTCGGCAGCCCCTCCTTTGCGCAAGTACAAATAGGCCCACTTTGTGTGTTGCCCGAATTTCGGGAACTCCTAGGGGATTTAGAAATGGTCAAAGTTTTTTTTAAAAAATATTCCCTTGATTATGTTTGAAAAAATTAAACTTTAATGGAGGATTTACCTTATCTTATGACTTCCTAGTATTAAGTTTGACCCCGTCTCACTGCGGGAGTATTGAATGAGGGTGTATTTTAAAGGGGGAAGGTAAGGGTTAGGTTAGGAAAAGGGGTGGTTTAAAAGGGGGAAACTCCACCCGTCCGGCGGTTTCCCCTGGTTACCCCTGGCAGTTTGAAAATTTAAAATTAGATTTATCTTGGGAGTTCGTGATTGGTAGTGGAATTATCCGAGTAAAACTGATCTTTTGGAAGTTGGGGAAAAATTACTGTCCTAACACGAAAAATCCTTGGGGTTTTTTTTAAAAAACCAAAAACTATATTTGCAAACTCATCCTATATATTCTAGTGAATAGTATGTCTCTTGCTTGAGACATTCCAAAATTGAGGGAAACCACCCGGAAAAAATTAATCGGATGTAAAAAAACTTTACACCCTGAAACAGGAAAATCTTCCTAGTGAGAAAGAAGCTCTTATGACTAACTCTCCTCCTGGATCCTTTTAAATTAAATTATCCTACACTTTGGTAACATACCGCTTAAAATTTTTTAAATTCACATGGAAAAAAAAAAATTATAAGGAGAGAAAAGTAGAGTGGGTGGTTTTGTTGTTTCACAAGACCCTATGGCCCTTTAAGAGGACAGGCAGCCTCTTCCTCCAGGAAGGTGAATGTAACTCCCCGTCGAGCCACAAGGAGGTTGGCGGGATTCGTTTAAAATACTTTAAAGGATGGGGAAACCTCCCTCATTAGCGTAAACAAACATTGTTACCTATGTGAAAATATAGATAACAAGGGAAAAGGGGGGGGGGGGGAAATACAAGGAGCGGAATGTGAGCGACTTTACCTACAAGGAAGGTTGAGCGGGACGACGGGGTGTCCAGGCAGTTACACCGCCCGAGCAGAAAAAAGGGGGATGCTTGAAGGGTCGTGACGTGACATCAAATGAAGAGCTATAATCACAAACTAATAATAAAATAATGAAACTCGTGTACCTAAGACAAGGTGCCTATAAGACAGAACGTTACTTTGATATAGAATATTTAAGATTGCATTCAATCTAATACCCCAAGAAGGGTGGTATTTAGTTTTATATGTAATGTCGACAGTACGAACGCGTTTTCAGGAGTGCGAGGGTATGAAAATAGTAGCATAGAAATTGGTTAGGCTTTCAATTTAGACGCGTATCTTTTACTTAACACGTACATGTATGACCATGGACCGATACACGATAGGGATTATTTTGAAAGACATTAACGAATCGGGAGTGTTTACTCGGTCTCGATCAGATAGCTGGTGACAAGATGAAAAGATTTGAAATCATTAGTTATCACTGATACGCGGAATATATCCCTACGGATTTTTGGACCTCGCCATACGGGAAGTCGGGCGGGGGGGGGGGATGTGACGACCCGAGGAAAGAAATGGCGGAGAAGAACGAAAGAAGATAAACAAATGAGACTGGTAGGACGGACAAATTGAGATAAAATATGGCGGAAAGAAGAAATGCGATGAATAGTCACCCGTGCAAACAAAACAAAAGAACTACTTACAAGACATAACTCGGAATTATGTGATAATAAATTCTCATACGATCTCTCCCTGAATAATGGCCTAGTACACGCGTCTATTACTCCGGAAAATTAAATTCTTCAATATCATTACCTAGGAAACTCACTGATCTGTGGTTTCCGTTTTTTTTTTTTTTTTAAAGCTGCGTCAAGAGGAGGTGTGTATGGACGAATTTACGAGTGAATTTAATTGTGAAATTTCTTTCTGTTCCTTGGAAAACGGGTGTCTGGTGTTTAGATTACACGAAATATTCAATGAAAAGGAAAGTATGCCACAATCAGCCTGATACCTGGGTAGTGACGTGCGTGCAAACATGACTCAGTGCCTACATCTCACATCGCGAAAAGGATAGTCCCAGGGCGCACCACCGGCTACCCTCAGGTGATACAAAGAGAGCTTACGAAGTCCTGAAATGCTCGGCCAGCACCGCAAGCTAGGCTGACGTAAAATGAGACGCATACTTACGATCCCGAATTAAAATTACTCCTCCCACGGAACCAGGCTGAGCCCGTGAAAACCAGGACACTCCGACTTCCAGGAACTTGAGAAAAGAAATCTCCTGGACAAAGATATTCATCGTAGTCTGACAAAAACACTCACCTCTTGGATATCAGTATAAATTTCTAAACACATCTTATCTAAAAATAACATCATTCTTCCTCAAGAGCCTATTTAGGACGGTTCTCCTAACACGAGGGGCTAGTTGCTCGTCTCACCGGGTCGGAGTCTGTAGGACCTATTCTCCCAGCGGTTTACTAACCACCACTTCACTGCCATAAATAAGGCTTCACTTGTTCGCGCTCTCTTGTACTGTTTTTTCCGTGAAAACATTCTCTACCCGTATGAGCTTCCGACCCAAACGTACTTCCACCACTCTATAGACCCCATCCCATTTCACAGTTGAGTTTACGGGAGACGTGCTGGTATTGTGGTCTCTTTTCTGAACCATACCAGTGTCCTACCTCCACCCCAACTTTGATTTTTTCCGCGTTTTTCTGTTGTGCGACGTCCCTGTACGACGGACGACATGTTCTGATGCGTCTCGCGGATATTAGGGCTGTGTTTGCCAGACCATGTCGTCTTTTCTTCCTCGACGTCGGGGGGTTAAATAAAGCTGCCCAACAAGCCTGGGGGCATGACGACGAGAAGAAAGCGAAGAGGGTTGTGACCCAGTGGAGGTGTGTACCGCTTGATTCATAGTGATTGCACGGCTGTCCTATGCACAATGGGGGCCAACTCAAGAGGGGTTCCTTGACACAGAGGTCGAGAGGACCGACTTCAGGGTCCTGTGCATCCTCTCGGTCTGTCAACGAATTCCTTAGAGGGGTGATAGGGGGGGGTCGTTATATATAGCAGAGGAGTGATTTGGTGTTGCGTGGGCAGAACTGCTGGAACTCCCGGTTGGTGAACTCCCTAGTTGTCCAGGACGAGTTGTTGCGGGGCAGTCCCATAGTCCGCCAGGTACTGCATATGGTCTTTATGAATGTGTTAGTGTGTTTGGATTTCAAGGGGAAAGAAAAAGCAACCTAACAAACCTATGTAATGATCGGACTACGTTCATGTAAAGAGAGACATATAACGGTAACCTGGTTCTCCTGCAGACATATCAGTGAAGGTCTATCCCTATCTTTCTAAAGGTTTATCTAACTGGAGGAATTCCATTCCAGGGGTGTTTGTACCCTTACTTCCTTTGAACTCCGGCAAAGTACACAATTTGACATTACTCACACACATTTACTTTAAGATTTGCCCAATAGTAAAGCTCTTCCTCGGCTTCTTGATGGTTTTCTTTGTCCTAAGTGACCTGAACTCATGGCATGTTGGAGAGCGAGACACCGGTCGATATACGAGGAAAGGACAGATGAGGACATATTGTAGGCTCCCATCGGTTTTTTCTAAGAACATTAATATAGTGAGTATCATCCTTTTACCGTAAATGATCAAATTGGCTTTCGGTATGGCGTTTTGGTAGGAACTCTTCATCCCTCCAGATACTCCAACCAACTCTTAGTCCACACGGGTTCTTCCCGTTGAACGTAAGAAGGAATTAGTGGTTGGTTGAGTCCCAACCATGTGCAGTCTCGGGTCTCTGCGGGTATATCATCCCCACTGCGACGCGACAGATGTCCGCGACGAAGTATATCTTTGCCGGTATTTCAGGTATTTAATCTCATTAATATAATGTCCGCATAACTCTAGGATCCAGCCCTGGTCCATTCGGGTGAGATTAGTTTTCTTTTTAAAAAATACTGGTGAGAGGTTCAGTGAAAGGAGGTTGGTGAACGTTCGTGACAATAGAATTTTATGAGACCCCCCATGAGATAATGATGAAAATTTCTACAGTGAGAAAGAAAACTCCATGGCATACGCCTTTCTTGTCGGTCGCGGAGTAACTGTCTCGCAAGAAACTGCAGTTTTTGGAGAGATTCAAGAAAATACCCAATGGGGGCTAAATTTAGAACCGTTTGACTGAACGTTGACTTAGAGACCCCTCCACGGACGGAGTGGTTTACTCGCGTCTTTGTAGAGAATGAAAGGTTCATGATTTTGTGCTCACTTACCAGGACAGGGGCCTGCAGTTACAGGCACACGATTGAGATGTTTCGAACGGCCTGTTGACACTCACTACGTCCCAGGTTGAAGTGAAACCGTGAGCTCATTGTTAAATTTGTAAGTGGAGCTGCAACTTTCGACGAACGAAGGGTACAGTGTTCTCTATAGAAACCAAACCATCCCTAGAACAACGTCGGATTTTCCTTTACCCCGTTTTTGGAAGCTTTCATTTTCTGAAAACGGCTTCACGTTTTTAGGTCCGTTTACTTCCTCGGCGAGATCCGATGACCGAGAAAAAGTGACTTCTTTTAAGTCCAAAGGTTACACTTACTGGAGGTTAGTTTCACCCCCATTTAGTAGAAGGGACTTCGATAGAGTTGGATTTAAGACGTTCCGAGAAAGAGAGGAACGTTAGCGAGCAGCCATGAATTAAGTCGTTCCAGGTATTTTTTGTACCCATCCTTCATGAAGGAAGGGAGTTAATACTGAAGCAATCCGCCTGGGAAAAGGAAAATATAGCGGTGTGAGCAGTTAGGCCCGAATGGAATGGTAGGGTCGAAACGATATAAGGTGCACCCCGTCGCTGAAAGTGGTTAGATCGCGGGTCTTCGTCATCGAGGTAAAAGTCTGGAAATAGCTTCGCGCATGTCTTAAGAGAGGTGACATAATACTTTTGGCCCGCGGCTTGTTCTACCATTCTTACCAATCGTGGAAAGAGGATAGAATATCGGAGTGGCGAGATGTTTATTTATGTGTCGAAGTCTAAACACATTAATCTTACTACCGATCTCGGTTTAATATTACCAAGGACGATCGGGTGGAAACACGCGGCGTGGATCTTCTATTGATATTTCTGTTGTTCCATATCTATGAAGCATTAGTGTGAAATGTTGCCTCCTTGAGCTTTCTCGCGGATACCGGTACGAGGGTCCTCGACTGGGTGAGGGTCATCCACCTTTATATGGACCGAGGACAGTTATGAAGACCTAATTCATTATCTAGGATGAAAAGCGGATCATATTTTCTAGACATTAACTTGTTGTAATCTTGTTGTTCTGAAAACAGTCAGGTTGCCGGTCTGTGCTCCATTTTTGTCCCTGATTAATTCTTGTAACCTTTGGAGGGTCGATTTCCTTTCGGCTGTGCGTTATCAATTACCGGTATTAAAGTCATTGTGGACTTCAGAATAGAATCTTAATTTGTTGCGGGACCGTGAGGACATTTCCACCAGATTGGTCGTACGACGAGTATAGTATCCTTTTGCACAAAAATCTCATTTTACTTTTTGGTATATTCGTGAAGGGAATGTAAAGAATCATCTGCTGACACTTGTACTACGTAAGGGTAACTATTTTTGTAACATTTTCCCGCGGGTAGTACAAAGAAGGTTAGAACTGGAACTCATTTACGTTATACCTGCCTGCAAAACTAGAGTGGTAAAGCGTTTATTTCACAGGAGGAGAAGATTTATTGTGAAGGTTGTGTGGCTGTTTCACGAATTCCACCGGGTTTAGTTGGATCTTTTAGATTTTGTTCCTTTTTCGACGGATGTGGATTCACGGTATGGAGGGGTATCGCCCAGGCACATTGCTCCTATCTTTTACCTATCCCAAAGCGTAAGGTGGCTTTTGTGAGGAATGTGCCAACACCCAAGAAGTAAATCGCCTTTTGAGACTAAGAGTCTGGGATAACGGGAAACCACTTTTAAATTTTGCCCGTCACCGATTTCAAATTTCTGCCCATATCATGCCGAGGATTTTCAACGGGGGTGTCTGGTGTGCATTCCGACGAGGTGAGGAGGATTTCCGTCGTTTAGTTATTTCCCTCCGATCCGTTTTGCTGTACTTTCTTTGATTAGGTATAACACACCTCCCTGAGGTCACTATCGCTTCTGTTATCTTCCCGTTTATATTTAGTAGGATGTAGTGGGTGGAAATATCGTCACATCTAGTCAGGATAATTGTCTAGGATTGTTCGAGGTTTGACTCTTAGTTTGACTTGTGTTTTGAAACGGGACTACTTGCCTGGGACGCCCAGTGGACAGTTTCGATCCCTCTCCGACAAACCGAGGTTTGCGACAGTCAAACATGGCCTGGCGGAGGTTTTCTCCAGCACTCGGAAGGTTATGCCGTTAGGGATGACAATAGCGCAATATACTTTTTGAGTGAATGTTTCCCCCTCCGCTGAAGAACATCACGCCGAACTGGGAGGGCAAAGAACAATTTTTCTAGTTTCGCTTCGGGTCCAAAAACTGACCTTTAATTCTTGGATTTGTTGTTTTTTAAACCTGCCCACTTCTCTGGCATGGTTTCGGTTGTGAGGGAACGTGTGGCTTATCGCCTTTCCTCTCCGTTCTTTCCTTCTACTTTGGGGTTGGAATCATGTTGATCCTTGAAGTCGGTCTGTCTTCCAGTATTTGCGCGCTCGTGTTCGATGCAGGTCTAGGATTTTTTTAGGAGATATCCTTATCTAGAAATCCTCTAATTTCCGCACGACGCGATTCTTGTTAGTCCGTAACACAATTTTGCTTTATTAGTCTTATCACGGGGCGGGGAATTTTCATTTGGAGTTTTGTCGCGATCACGCATGTGGCAAATACAACGGAGGTGTGATGAACGCTTGGAGGAGATTTCCCCAGTCATACATCTCATTGGCTCAAATCTTGCAGGCTCTATCAACACTCACTTCGGTTGGTGAACTCGGTTGGTTGTACGCAAAGATGTTTAAGGGCCGACCATGTTTCTACACATTTAGGTTTGCTTGATAGTTGTGGATTAAGATTGAGAATCTTGGACACACTCTCCATTTGCAATTGGGATGCGTGTGCGTCGCTTGAGCTACATTGTTCAATTTAATTCAAGAGCATTTGGAGTCGGGCCGTTGCGTTCAAGGCCATGCTAGTTGTATTGAGGGTATTAATTATAGTACTGGAATATCTCGAGGGTTTTGAACGAGGTCATACTTTTACGTATCCGTGGATAATTTAGATGTTATAGAGAATGGTTTTTCGTTGGCATTTTGTTTTGCTATGCTATTCCGGGATCCTAATGGAGTCATGGATGTAAGGTTTCGTTTGATTTAGTTTGTGTCTCTTTAACTCCTCCACTAAAATTTCTAGCTAGGGTCTGATTGCGCACTACTCAGATCTCCGCTCTCCTCCTACTCCCTTATTAGCCCCGGAAAAATAGGTTTTGCATTCCCAAACTCATGATTACGTCGCGAGAAAAACTTTTGTAGCTACAGGTAGAGATTTGATTCTATCGTGTTCTTACGTCGGCCACTAACGCGGCACTTCGGGTTCCCGTCGGCTACCAAGGGTGGATTCTCCGCCGTTTCTGGTGTCAATTCATGTCCAGGTGGCCCGTGATTACTGTTTCTTAATTGTTGTTTACTTTATCTCTCCCCTCATTTATCCACTCTATGAAACACGTTCGGATTGCCAAGGTGTTATTGACGTATAGTGATGTATTAATTGAATTATTTGGTTGTTGTCACTGCATGCCTTTTTCCTTTTGTTATGAATTTTGCACATTTTTTTATAATTATCCGTGCTGAAGGCGTCCTCTTTCTGGAATTAGATACGTGGTGTCTATTAAGCTAGATGCACACTACGCCTCACAATTCCTTCACTATCTGTGCGCTAGAGTTCCTTGCGAGTAGTGTCAGCAAGAGAACCGGCGATCTATGCCAATCGGCAATACGTTACTAACGTAACACAAATGTCACAGATCATGTGGCCATACCAGGACACGATTCAGCCATTTCATCTTGAGAAGAAGGAATTTGCTTTCCTCCGGTTGTCTCCTAAAAAATCTTAATTTTCCCGTTCCTGCGACGTCCGAATGTTTGGGGAATTTGACTGTGTCCACCAATGAAACTTTGTAACAGTCATTTTCGATGGAATTTTGAGTCTATCTAGCGTACTGCCGCAGGTGATATTCTGTTGTTATTTGTAGGAAATAATAACCCACCGACAGTGTAGTCACCAGTTGTTGCTACGGAGTCAGGAGGGGTGGTAACGCCTATGGGGAGATTTAGAACTTGTACAACGGTTTTTTTGAATGATATTCAGTTGATTATGATTTGACAATAAGATTACAACTTGAATGGAGGATTTACTTAGTCTTATGACTTACACTATGTGATTATAGTTTGGACACGTACTATCACTGCGGAGAGTATGACTGAGGGAGTATTTAAGAGGGAAGGGGTAAGGGTTAGGTTAAGGTGAAAACAGGGGGCAGGTGAGTTAAGGGGGAAGCTGCCTCACCAGTTCCAGGCGAGTAGTTAGTAGTTCAATGGGTACCCTAGATGGGCACGTATGAATAATATTAATATTAGTTTATTTGGATAGTCTGATTGGTTATGGGAAATTATACCGAGTAAGGCTGACTCTTTTGGAAGTGTCGGGGGACAATTACTGTCCTAACACAGGAATAAGCACCGGGGTTTCATAATAAACACAAGAAACTATAATTTGCAAACGATCATACTACCCTATTTATCTATAGATGAAATAGTATGTCTACTTGCTTGAGATCATATCCAACATATGAGGGTAATCCAACAACCGGAACAAAACTCTGAATCGGATGTAGAGAAAAACTTTACACCCTGATAAGGAAACTCTTTCCAGTGATGAAAGGAAGCTCTTTATGAGCATAAACGTCTCCTCACTGTGATCCCTATTTGTCTAATTAATTAGTGACCATCAGCATCTTAGCGTAACAGTACGACTTAATGTATGTTATAAATTACACTGGAAAGAAGTATTATCATATAGGAGAGAAAATGTCGAAGAGCTGCTGGTGTGTGTGTATTCACAAGAGCCATATGCTTGAAGAGGACACGAGCGGAGCTCGTATCCGCAGAAGGATGAAGGTAACTCCTCCGCGAAGCCTACAAGGAGGTATGAGGCGGGGGGACGCTCGTTAATAATACTATAAGGATGGGTAGACCTCCTTACGGGTAGCGATAACCAACTAAACATGTAATTGCTCATATTTAAAATATAGAAACAAGGGAAAAGGGGGGGGGGGGAATTACAGGAGCGTAATGGGAGCTGACTTACCTACAAGGAGAGTTGAAGCGGGGACTGACTGGTGTCCCGCGTTACACCGGACGCGACGCGCCAGAAAAAAGGGTATGCGTTTGAAGGGTCTTGACGGTGACCTCAAATGATTATAGCTTATAAATATCACAAAGCTAACTAATAAAATCAATGAAACCGTCGTCCTGTGTACTAAGTACAAGAGCTGCCTATGAGTAAGACCCGGGTTTACATTTGATATAGAAGCAAGTTAATATGCTTAAGCTAATCACCCAAGAAGGCGTGTAGATTTATATGTAATGTCGAGCAGTCCCGAACGCGTTCTTACAGGAGTGAGAGGGTGAGGGTATGGAGAATATGTCACGTAGAAATTTGGTAGGCTTTCAATAGCATGCGTATCTTACAAAACACACGTACATGGATGACCATGACCGATAACGATAGGATTATCTTTGAAAGGACATAAGAATCTGGAGTGCTACTCGGTTCTGCGACGGGATAAGCTAGGGGAAGATGAAAGATTTGAAATCATTAGTATATCACTGATCGCGGTATATAATTACCCACGGATTTTGCCTCGCAACAGGCAATGTCGGGGGGGGGGGGGGGATGGAAGACCGAGGAAAGAAATGGCGGGAAGGAACCGAAGAAGATAAACAAAATGGCGTGTAGGACGGACAAATGATGATAAAATATGGCGGAAAAGAAAGAAATGCGATGAGTCCCCCGTGAAACCAAAAAAAAAAACTACTTACAACGACATAACTGGGGAAATTATGTGATAATAAAATCTCATACTACTCTCCCGAATAAGGGGCATTACATTTGCTTAGGATGTGTCCTGCTGCAGCGAATATTGGCAGCTTTTTCCTTACAGCGTAAAGGGTGCAATTCCCAGTTCCCGGTGCGCTCTGCCTTGATAAACAATTGCAGATCTTCACCATATCAAGGTATTGAATCCAAAATTTTGCTGTTCGCGGGTCAGCCATCGCACCCTTTTCACATGGTTGATTCTCTTGTCATCCTGGTCACAGACTCTGTTTGACAGAACATTATCCAATGTCTCAGTCCCATCAAGGAGACCTTTCAATGCCCCTGAGCTTCCTTCAGGTCTTCATTTTGAGGAAATGACTCTTTTTGCATCAGTGTTGGGTTGATCATCCTCAGTGACATGGGAAAATGGCAAATCATAGGCTTTCGCTAACAAAATAGCATTTAGAGCAGCATCAACTAAGAAGTGAGCACGAATGGCTCTTTCAATTGCTTTGCCACTTTTCATGTGCTTGACTGTGTTTTCAGCATACACAGTTCAAAAAGTTCTTGCAAACCAGAAACCTGTCATCAAATGACAATTGACCCCAGCAAGCTCATCTGTGTATGGAGCCCACCAAGTCGCAAGACAAATGATTTCAGGGGACTGGAACTAGGCTGTGACCGACTATCATCATTGCTTTGTACCAAAGTGGCTGATCGAATGTTAGAATTGGTGTTATGTTTTTTTTCCTGGCTAAATCACTAAAGTAACATAACGTTGAGTACACGCAGGTTGGGTTACCAGGGTCCATGTCCCATCATTGGCCAAAAAAACTATGGCTGATTTCCCAGGATAGTTCCTTTGTGCACTGACTGCCCTTTAAAGGCCTGACCATGCGGGGCTGGACGGATGTAAAATTAGTGAACCTCCCCAAAGGATGTCAACATTTGCAGTGGAATCGACAACTTTTTTGGCCTGGAGCTCTTTATATGTCACTGGTGTTTGTTGGTGTGCTGTGAATCTAGGTAGTTGATGTTGATCCTTCCAACCCTTAATATATCTTCTGAAAAGGGCTGAATCCTTGGAACTGGTTTTGCTTTAACTTTCCCGGGCGTAAAAATGCTATGATGCCCATAACCGTGGAATGTGTTGAATCCTCAATCTCCTTACATTATGGTCCACATTATCAGCTACGAACTGCACAAATTCAGTTTCAACAGGGGAGAGAGTTTCAGCGCCATGAACAAGAGCAGCCCCTGCTTTCGAATTTCTGGACTTCCGAGTAAGATGAAGAGAAGCCATGTTATCAGAGGTCAATTAAGAACTCGATCCAAATGGGCATGCATTTCCACTGCTAACCAAACTGCAAAAGGTTTCAAGGAGAACTCTGGGTCTAGCAGCTGCATATTGCTGACCACTGATG
>JACEEZ010010308.1:0-11242 GCA_016584305.1 Chionoecetes opilio | reverse complement strand
TTTGGGAAAATATTGGCCATTTGACCGTCGCGGTTAGCGACGGGCTGGGTTTCCAATTTTTCCCGTCGGCGAGTGTCATTCGGCGAGAGTTCTCTATTGGCGTTTTTCGGCGAGAGTTTTGGCCATTTCATAAACCGGGAGGAGACGGCCGGGGGCTTCCCGAACTGGTCGCATTCCCTATTGCGGTTAACCCCCCCCTGTCCATTTAATTGGCCTTGTCAACCAGGTTCGGTTCTAACGGCGTGGAGCGGCCGGCGTGGCGTCCCTTGTCTGGAACGTAAACTGCCTGGTCCATCGCTGGTCTGAACTCGTGTCTAACTTTGTTGGCCTTTACCCTAACAACGGTCTGTGTGCGTGAACAAGTGTCTGTGATGCGTGAACAAGTGTCTGTGTGCGGTGACAAGTGTCTGGGATACGTGAAGACGTGTCTGTGAAAATTTTGAACAAGTTTTGTCGTAATTTGTCCAAAAGCTCCAGCCCAATGAAGTGTCACTTGAGGAAGTAAACGGTTCAAAGGAAAAAAGGAACTCTGTGTTTGCTTTATCTACCACCCATCTCTGTAGTCGCTCCAGGGAGGCTCGCCCCTCTGCATTATGCCCGGATCTAACGTGCCCAAAAGTGTAAGTGGTGCATCTTGCCAGTCTAAATCAGCGTGCTCGACCATAGAAAGAAACAGCAGCCCCTTTTGGCGTACAGTGGTGTCAGTAGTGGGTTAATTAACAGTTACCTCACATAATAGATTGATTTCACTTTTAGCTCCTGGACGTGTTTTCTGGCGCTTTGGGTAATCACCTAATCGCTTCAAGTGAGTTCTTTTTCCTCGTAAATATCATTCAAGATTAAACGTTAGCTTGTTGGGTTTAGTGTGGTGAAGTGACTGACACCTGCAGCGGGCAGCTCAAACGATACCGGCGACATCATAAAAACATAGAACTTTATAACGATGAACAAATCATTGAGACTATTAATAGACTACCTTAGTGAGCTCGATCTGCCCATCTGGTATCCGTCTGGGAACTACACGCGGAGCTAGAATGTCGGGTCTGGGGTGTCGGGCTCAAACTTATTTTCTTTTATTCCCTACCAAAACCAGCTAAAATTAAGTGTTGTCATGGTGAACATAGGCTTATGCAAAGGGAAAAATATACGGTTTTACTTTATTCCATGGCGTTATAATGGGATTATTGGCAAATAGAAGCATTCGATCACCAGGTGTCCTACAATATTCTACTAAATCCCTGTAAAGGAATGTTTTCAAGGCGGGTGCATGGGTTAATATTACCTTCTCTTTGCATACATAAAGGGAATATTTTGATTTGGAATTAATCAGGGAATTGGAATTAAATTAGGGATTTTGGAAGGGGGGGGGCTACTTTCTAATACTCCACTCTTTCTCGTTACTTTTCTTCTCTTTTTTACAGACCCTCAGCCTCACATCCGTTGTCTGTAAATTCATGGAAACTGCATGTAATACGATAACAAGGTGGTAAATTTATAAGAAAAAAATAAACTCATCAAAAACTCCCAGCACGGCTTTCGTAATAAAAAGCTCTTGCCTCACAAATTTGCTAGACTTTTTTAATGATATAATAGCACGTTCGACGAGACGAAAGCAGTAGATGTTTAAATTTTTCTTGCTTTCAAAAAGCGTTGACAAAGTCCCCCATAAGCGTTTACTTAGGAAAATTTAAAGTCGCACAGCATAACTGGAAATATCTTAAACTAGCTTGAAGACTGGCTTTCGAGAGAAAACAGCGCGTCGTAATTAATGGAAAAGCATCTAGCTGGCAAGATGTTTTAAGTGGTGTACCGCAGGGATCTATGTTAGGTCCTGTACTTTCTTAATCATGTAAACAATATTGACGAAGGCCTCACCTGTAAGATATCACGTTTGCGGACGATACTACGTAAAAATAACGATAAAGTAATCACAACTGCTGATAAGATGCAATTTCAATCTGACCTTATTGCTTAGTTGTTGGGGAAATAAGATGAAATTCAATACCGATAAGTGTAAGGTTTTGCATATAGGAAGTAATAATGATCAAATTAACTACTCAATGGACAGGACATGAACTTCCAATGTTACCGAAGAAAGAGACATGGGAATTATTATAACAACGACCTCAAGCCCAGTAAACATTGTTCAGAAGTTATTAAGGGCTAACAAATAGTTTGGTTTTATAGGAAGAATTTTCGAATGTAAGTCTGAAAAAGTCATTCTTTACACTTTTCAATGCGATCGTGCGCCCTCATCTTCATATTGCGTTCAGATCGGGTTTCATCCTACTATAGAAAGATTAGTCAACTGGAGAGAGTAAAAAGAAGTTACTGAAATGATTCCGTGCTTGCGAAACAAGCCATACGAAGAGCGATTGAAAGGAACTTAAACTTGTTCAGTTTGTCAAAACATAGGTTGCGAGGAGACTAATATATTTTATTTAAAATGTTCCATGGCTTCGATAATGTTAACATTAAAACGAGATTTTAATATTGATTGGAAAAGCACTATCGTAGTAATGAATGCAAGATCTTTGGGTAAGCGATTTCGGTCACATGAAGCGAAGCATTTTTTTCTTAATAGAGTTGTTAATATTTGGAACTCAATTCCAGCACAAGTAGTTAATAATAACACGGCTCAGGCGTTAGACAAATAGATAAATACTTAGCATCAACTGCCCAAATCGATTACTTCGGCTACGTAATTTTTGTTTGTCTTTTGTTTTTTTAGTAGCTTTAGCTTTAGTTTAGACTTTAGAGTCTATCGGCCGCTTTTTTAAACATGGACTAGGGGAGAGTCTAACGTGGAGCTTCCATGTTAGACTCAAGTAGTACCAATGCCAAGAACGCGTGCTTTAGACGCCAGCAGCGAGAGCTAACATGGTCCTATGTTGGTCCACGACTGCCCTTGGGTTGGCACCCTGAACCAGGGAGATATAATTGGGGGGCGGAGAGCGGGAAAAGTCATTTGTCTCCGCGCCCTGCTACCGAGAACAACAAAACGCACCATACCATATTGAACCTATATTCTTCATTTATTCACTTTTTTACCCACATTTTCCTTAAATTTTTATAGCTCTTCCCATTATCGGGAGTCCCAAAATTGTCAAAGGTCATGTTATAGTTATTATTTAGTTGCACAACTAATGATGCCTTAATCACTAGTGATAGTTGATAGTTTGATAGTTGATAGTTGACTAGTTTTTTAGTTGATAGTGGAGTATGTGGAGAGAGAGAGAGTCATGCATGAGTGAGAGGACAGTAGGATGTGAGAATGAGGTGGATAGATGTGTGGAAATGGGGGACTTCTGCCCGTGGCCTCCCCGTAGAGGGATGTAAGAACCGCTGTTAGCGTAGACTAGACTATTTTGACCAAAATAGAATAAATGTCTTCTGTTTCCCTTAATTAAATGCAAGTGCTTTCTGTATGTCGTATAAGTGAGTGACTATTATATTGCTGATAGTCTGGACTCGGCGGGCGAGGAGAGATAACAAAACCCCGATTTCGTAGGGCGCCAAACGCGGTCTTTAAAAAATATTTCAGATGCTTCATAATCTGCAGTAGACGCATGTATTACACTCATATTTTTCCAAACAGAATATTTACAATACCGCTAATTTGTCTTACATGGGGATTTGCAAGTATCGTAAATGTCATTGCCAAGTGTTGGGCAGGGGCCGGGTGTCAACTTTCCAATACTTTTTCGTTAGTTTTAACCAACTTTAAGACTAAACCCCCCAAAAATTTTTCGGGAAATGCCGTCTAAAAGCCCGGTTTAATTTTTTCGAAACCCCGTTAAAAACGGCCCCGGGCTTCCTCAACCCTACAAATTCCCCTTGAGTTTTTTAATACAGGTGTTTTTTTCTCACTTTTTTCCTGCGGCCTCGGCCAAGGGGGAGGTAGGTGGGGAGGAGCCTTCAAATTTGTTTCTTTACCCTAACACGTAAACTATGTGGGAAAGTATTCCCACAGGCAGCCTCGTTTGGCCCGTAGGGTGTTCCCTGTCTGTTTCCCTTTGTTTCCTTTTATTCTCCTATCGTCCCTCTTCCCCCTCTCCCCTTTTATTTTCCCCCAAGGCAAGCATTGGTCAATACATTTGGGCAGGGAACCCACATGCCATAAGAACTCCCAGAACAACATTACCCAATGGACCGTATGCGATGATCCGAAACGTCAATATGGACAACGATTGCACTAAAAGGTCGCCGAACCCTCCAATGCCGCCACCTCAAAGCCCTAAAGACATGCAATGAATCGCCGGATGTTTCCCTCGCTGGGTAGGAGCGTCCCGGCACGTAGTGGTAAGTGGAGGAGCAACAACCTGACCCTCCAGGTGTAACCCTTACCATAAGAGGAAAACATTTTCTTCTAAAAATTGGTAAAAATGGAGAGAAGCTGACCAACTCACCGCCTTTCTCGTCCTTCAGTCGGGTGATGACTTCAGCTTACACCAACTCGGCAAAAATGTGAACAAGAGTAATTTCTCTACAAGAAAAATTGCGGTAGAATGGTTTATGTACTTACGGAGCTCGTTGTTGGTCGTCTGGCTTACTTTGGTGTTTTTGCGGGATGTTGAGGGACGTGCACGGAATCTGGAAGTACGACCAAAAAGTCAATAAAAAAGTTTCATGAACATATGATTCACGACACAGTCTTTATATATTAACAGGATGAGGAGGAGCATGAGAGGAAGACGAGAGATGATATGATGATGATGATGGAGGAGGAGGAAGATTAGGATTACATAGGATAACAGACGCAGGAGACCTATTGGTCCATAGCGAGGGTGATCTGCTGAGCTACATGTACTACTAACTATCAACTACTTGTACGAACACAGGTTGGAAACTGATACCATGTCCCTAAGAGGATAGGAAAATGGAAGTTTTCATAGTGGAGAATGATAGATAGGAAAATACTAACTACAACTACCCTAACCATACAACTAATCGATACGGGGGACTAGATCGAATTCGTACTATCAATACTCCATTTACTTTACAGTGCGCGTCAAGTCTGGTTTTTGAATGTAGTTTATTGTGCTGGCTCCGACAACTTTTGCTGTAACTTGTTCCATCGATCAACGACCTCTAACTTGAAATAATTTTTATACGGAGATCGATGATCAAACGTTGACCGTTTATTTTAAACCATACTGTCTTGTTGTCACTACTTGAGTTTGAAAGCTCGAATAGGTTCTCTTGATTAATGACATCAAAACCTTTTAGGATCTTAAAGGTTTCTATCAATCCCCAAGGATTCTACGAATCCTTTAAGGCAAACATATTTAAGTTTTCGCACAGTCATCTCTTCATAAGAGATGAATTTTGCAGAGATGGAATTTGTTTGGTTGCTCCTTCTTTGCCTGATGCCAATATTGGCTTTATCTTTTACGAACGGGGCGCGACCAGAATTGAACGGCATATCCAAGTGCGGGCCTACCAAGGTCGTGTATAATTGTGTCATTACTATTCGATTTTTATGTCAAGAGTTACGTTTATAAAGCCCAACATCATATTTGCCTTTTTACTGCACAAAAGCTAGGCAATGGCGGACTTGGTTTTTTCAGATCTTACTGATGATGACACCTAAATCTTTTCCTGCTGTACTTCAGTTAACGATTTATTTTGCATTTGATAGTTATATTTGAGTTAGCGTTTCCTATATTCATTACTTTAACATTTATCGGAATTAAATTTTAATACCATTTATCACTCCAGTCTGATAGTTTGTCGAGATCACTTTGTATGAGTTCCAGTTTTTCTCTAGTATATGCTTTAAACCGCCTAATTTGGTGTCATCTGCAATTTCGTATTTTAAGATACAAGTCCCGCAATCCAATCGTTGATGTATATCAGAAAAGGTAGAACCCAAGACCGAGGCCCTGAGGCACCCCACTAGTAATCATCTAACCAATCAGATGCTCGCCATTTATTACTACCCGTTGTTTACGATTTGAAAGCCAATCCCAATCCATGAACATAATTGCTTCTCCTAAGCATGTGCCTTAGCTTGGTCACAGTCGCTTCCGGGGAACTGTATCCGAAGGCTTTCTGAAAATCAAGGTATATTACCTCCGAGGGAATTTTATCTCCCAGTTTTTTGAATATGACATTAAAAAAATCCAGTAGCTTTGTTAAGCATTGACTCTTATTTCGAAATCCTGCTGGGAGTTTAGTATGGAGTTATTTCATCGGAAAAGAAACTATTTTATCCAGCAATATTTTCTCAAATAGTTTAACAATCACGGACGTTAGACTTATTTTGGGCGATAATTCTTGTGGGGGGAAAGGCTCTTACTCCGCTTTCTTGTAATATCTTGTAACATTAGCTAATTTCCACATACTAGGAACATTTTTTGTTTACTTAGCGATTTATTGAAAATAATCTTTAATGGAGCGAAGTTGACTGTGACATTCGCGAAAGTAGTCGCGGCGAGATTTCGTCCACCCCCACGGTTTTGCTGGGTCAAGTTTCAGCAAATCCTTTGATATTTCGTCTAACTGTTATCTCTCCTATTAACCATCTATCTTTCGAGTCCCGCATACATGTTTACCTGGTTCTGGTAATGGAGTTTCGTCTTCTTAATAAATACGCATTAAAGAATTCCTTGAGTACGAACGCCATACTCTTTATTAATCATTCACCAGATATTATTATTATCATTTCAGTGGCCCAATACTTTTTTGACGTTTTTTGCTTACTTCGAACGTGTTAGAAAAGAAAACCTTTTCGGGTTTGATTTGGATTCTTTGCAATTTTTCTTCCTACTCGCGCTTTTTTAGACTTAATTAGTCCTTTTGGCAGCGACGTTTTACGTCATTGTATTCTCTAGAAATCGCAGTCTGCATGTTGATCGCTTGTAAACTTTATAACACTCGGCGCTTTCTGCCAATGATTTGTTGGATCCATTATTCATCCAACTGGTCTGTTATGTTATTCAAACACGTTTCTTACAATGTAAAACAACTGTTTTTCCACCACCGATTTTGAGTTGTTTGTGAATACATTCACATGTTTTCGGCGTTATAACCGTTTAGTAGGTCAATCCATTCACTTTTTTTAGTACCCACCTGCTGATCTTCGTGAATCTGCTTTATTTAATTTTGGGACTAATAACAATTTTCTGTTATGTTCTCATTGGCAATTTATGCCGCATCTGATTACCTGTGATCTCTGTTTGCCAAAATGTTCAACCTAATCGCAGTAATCAATCAGATCAATGTCGTAGTGAACTAAATCTAGGATACTATTATCCCTTGTAGGCTCACGGACCACTGATTAAATATACTTCGTTTTCACCATATCAAGCAATTTGCATACCTTCTCTTCGCAGAATCCTTAATTCCATTTTACGAGGTAGGTTAAAATCTCCACAATAATTGTATCGTTAGTATTGTTTCACGAACGACTTATCTCGTCATACAGGAGGCAATCTACTTCCGCATTAGATTTGGGATGACGATATATTGTCCAATATTTTAGCAATTTAACCTTTCTCTTACTGCTTTGCGTAGCCTGAGTCATAAATGATCTTTGTTTACTTTATCGATTTCGATTGCGTTGCAAATTTTCTTTAATGTACAGATGACACCTCCACCTGCTGTATCGTGCGACAATTAGGATGTCTTATAGCTGGAATTGGCTATTTCAGCTAATAAATGTTTAATTTCGTGTGTTGACCCACTCGCATTGATACTGACGATATTCTGCTTTTCGTCCACACGTATGTCTAATATTTCGTTACGCTTTAAAATAATGCTTCCTGGCAATTTGTGTAGAGTATATTTAAGTTCCCTTGATAGTTTTGGTAACCTTGCTGCGGTTTACCGGCAGTGCGTCTAGGTCCACTGTTACAAGCGCTTGATTAAGTTACTTTTGATTGTATTTGTGAAACGGGTACTGAGCCCAGCGTTGCGTGAGGGTAAGAAAGGGGTTAAGGTGATGCTGCTACCGCCGTCCGCTCGTCGTTTTTTGATCTGTAAGAAGAAACTGTCATTTAGTCAGACGTCCTAATCGTGCCATGGGCCGACGGGGCTGAGGTGGAGTCCTCATCCCAAACAGGATACCCTCAACCAGGATGGGATCCTCGTAGAAATTAACCCAAGTTTTGCGAGTCTAACGTCTCCTGTGCACAGAGACCTTGCAGTCGGTTTTTTTCGCTGACGCTTATCGTAAAAGCGTCGGCTACTCCTAGTCTGGGGAGAATTCTTGGGAGGCGGAGGAGGGAAGGAGAACCACAGAGAGGAGAAGGGTTTAAAAATAGAAAAAAAGAGAATGGGGAAGGATGACGAGGAGGACAGAGGACTCATGCGACTATGATATCGGTAGTGTCTTAGTCTAATCATGAGATTACTCACCTTATAAGATTCATTTTCTGGAGTCCGTTGACTCATTTTCTTACCTTTTTTTCTCGATGGATTTGATAACCTGTGCCCATTTTAAAAGAAAATTAATCTCCTAATACCCTATCTGGGAAATGACGGCTAACTTTTCTTCTAGAGGCCCAATATTGGAAATGGTCGCCGCCGACGAACGTCTTAAAAACATAAACTGTTTTATATTATCTCTGCATCATAATGAGTTAGAAAGACGAATGAGTGTCATTTTTAGCTACTTCCTGACATTACAATGCCACTGGAATGGTTATCGTACAGTTTAGGGATCATTTTGAAACCTCTAAATCCAGGATGGCCACTGTCCGCCATCCTGAAAAACATGAAATGTAATATCTTTCGGTCGGCACAGATAAGCTAGATGGATATGTGCGGTGTTTGTTTTCCACTTATTTTAGCATGATTGGAAGTATTCTATTTAGAGTTTCAACCGGACATCCCTGACATAAACATTTTTCAAGTATGATACGGCGAAATGGAAACAGGCTGTATTTTTATATCTATTATTTCTTTTCATACTTTCAGCTGCATCGCATGCCCAGCAAAAATGAAATGGGGAAACAAAATTAATTATGTAATACTAATTTTCTTCTTTTTCAGATGCCTCGCTTCCCGTCCCGATGCAAGATCGCCGACTTTGTAAATGACTAAAAAGAATGGATAATAGAACAGACAGTGAAGAGTTACAGCCAAGGCTTTAGAGAATAACAAGTGCATTTTACTCTGTGGAAGTCATGTACTAGCAGATGACAGTTTGGAAAACATTACACCTGAGAAGTGGGAATCCATCTGGGAAAGTCTTTAAAATGGAGGAAACTTGATAAGTTTCAATATCTACACGCAAATGTGGATTGGGAGAAGGAACCTTAAAAGGTCACCACATACATAGCACTTGCTACGCATCATTATCCTATCAAGCGCAAGCTCTGTCAAGCTCCAAAAACGCAAACAGAAAAAAATCCGAGAACATCTTGAAAGAAAATAAGGCCTTCAGAATCAACAGACCCTCCGCCAGAGGCCAGTGGCACCTAAAGGCTCCGCTCCAGCATGGTTGTCCCTTCAATGAATAATACTATGTTGTGGTGCAATGAAGAGGGGAGATACAAGAGTAG
The DNA here is from genome assembly GCA_016584305.1 of Chionoecetes opilio. Taxonomy (NCBI): domain Eukaryota; kingdom Metazoa; phylum Arthropoda; class Malacostraca; order Decapoda; family Majidae; genus Chionoecetes; species Chionoecetes opilio. Next base: position 1,733 of record JACEEZ010010308.1, on the reverse strand, counting down.
TAATCGCGACAAGCAGATTTTACTTCTATCAACAGTATATGCCTGTACTCAATTCCAAGTTACACACTGTCCGTCTGGAAAATGACGTCATGAGTGAGACTTGACACCTGATTGCATCCATCCAGATAGCCAAACAGCATTTGATTTGAAATCCGCTACCATCGCCGTGCTGGCGCAAATATGTCCAGCGACCACACGCCCTTTCAGTATGAAAGTACTCAACATCTGCAGCGTGTAAACCTCCAAAGGGGGGGCCCAGGCTCTCTTCTTTCATCACATTCGTCAAGTCATCTCAAAGACCTGAAATTGGGAAAACCACTGCAAAAGTCTCCTGCCAGGACTAAAAGCGCATTTCTTTTAAAAACGGACATAACTCACAGAAAAGTCCAGCTCCCAAAGGAATTCTCATCAATGAATTTGGGGGAGACATCGGATTTCAGGGGAAAAAACGTATTCAAAAGAAGTGAGTGAACGGTATATTGATACAACAGCAAGGTACAACATTGAGGAGCAATATCTTCATTGGTGTTTAGCAATGATCAGTTGGTGAGAATGTTGCGGAACGACTCAAAGAGCAAGTCATTTAGGACAAATACATTCCCTGGCCCCCATACATAATTACGAGTTGGAGAAAGAAGAAGCCCTAATGAGCTCCTGCTGAAGCTGATCAACATGGTTGGGAAAAACCCAAATAAGTCTGCCCAAATTTATGACAGTCCACCCGTCGGTCGATTGCATCTATCCCCACAAGCTACATCCCCTGGAAAACGCACTGCATTTGAGAAAATCTCTGTTGCTTTCTTCCCAAAGGGGAAATTCCAGAAGCACAGGGGACAACTAGCAAGACTCCAATTAACTGTTGTAGTTGGGAAGCAACTGCAAAGCAACCTCAACTACAGGCAAGCTTGTGCCAGAGTTTCACAATGCCCCCCATGCCAGAGGCAATACGGCCATGTTCACAATATACAGTGTGCTCCGGTCAGACGGCTTACACAGCACCTGTCATTCTAGATACAGAGGACACAGACAAAATACGTGCAAGCGGCAATTTGCTCAGAGGACACCAGGGATCCTGGGGGTGGAAACGCAAGCGTCAGCTTATTTATGCCGATGTTTTGTGCAGTGGGCAATGGCTGGGATCCATCATACCACTTCATGTTCTCACTGGGTGTGACCACAACTCTGGCTTCTATGGAACAAGCAAGAAACTCATCGCAGATCGTCTAGAGAAGTCTAAAGAGGCACATGGACCTGCTAGCGCATGTGGTACAAAAGTTTTCCCCGTCACACAACAGGTCATCGTGATTTGGAGCGGTTTTTCATTCGATATGTCTATGGTGATCCAAAAGCAAGACCATTGGAGATGCGAGGGCAGCGAAGTGGAGAGCTCAGAAGAAAAAAGCACTATCCGACTTGTGCCTGACTTGGACAGTCTCCATCCACACTTGGAGCGTTTCAAACTATCTTGGGATATTTGCAAAAAACATTAAACCAGCTCCAAAATCACCCATCAAACCCATTGGTCATGGGTGGCATCTGTAAAGGCTTTTTGCGCCGTCCCAAGCCGCCCCCCCCAACCCTCCGCAAATCCCCCAAAACCCTCAATTACCTGGGGGCAATTCAAGGGCCAAAGTAAATCATTTTGTGTAAATGGAGTTTGTTTAAAAGGGGAAAAAAAGTATTCGAAAATAGTGGCCCCCCAAATTACGTTTTTTAAAATAAATTTATTTTTT
>JACEEZ010010306.1:0-22854 GCA_016584305.1 Chionoecetes opilio | reverse complement strand
ACTCAGAAATAATATCTAGGGCCTCTTACATCCTCTCTATCCATCTAAAAACACCTAACGTACACACCATACCAACAGTCAGTTCGTACACCAGTAGATTCGTACACCAAAAAGATGTTTCGTAGTCTATATGAAACCATAGTCGTTTCGTACACTCAGCTCAGAGTTGAACTTGACTACTAGTTACGAAACGACACCAGGTATGTACGAAAAAACTCATAGCAGTGTACGAAACAACTAACAAAACCTGGGTACGAAACAAGTTGTGTACGAAACTCCCTATAACCGTAGTTTACACCTATAAACAACCATTTCGTACAAAGACGAGTACCAGATTCATCCAAAACACATTAGAACTCTGCTGGGTCAATGTTTACAATAGGACAATACTCCATTTCGTGGTAAAAAAAACTATAATATACCAGCGTGTTTTGATGTTTTTAACAGGAAAATCACCATAAAAACTGTGGGAAATGCTAGTTTGCTTCTACCCCCCCCCCCCTACGATCTTCGGGACCTGGCGGGAATACGGGGTTTTAGGGTGGGGGAAACGAAATTCACCGATTTACCTGTTGTGATGACCCTAAAAGTTATCGAAAAGCAGCGAAAATGACCGAAAATTTGAAATTTGAAAGTGATTCTTTCCCCTTAGATTTTTTCTTCAAAATTTTTACTTTTTCGGTGAATTTGTCAGTTTTCAGAGAGGTTGTATGGCCGATTCATAAAACTAACCTAACTTTACCTAACCTAACTACCTAATCCTTAACCTTACCTTACCTAACCTAACCTGAACCTAACCTTCACCTAACTAACCTGTAACCTCCTAACTGGGTCCAATAATAAAGTTTAATAAAACAAACCCCGAGATTAACCTCCTAGCCACGGATGCGCACGGAAAACTTACTCGAAACAAAGCGATGCAGGTCACAAGAAGAGGAAGAGGGAGGTCATTTTGTAAACAAGGAGACATATTCCTCCCCCACCTAAAATGTTCTATATCTCCGAAACTATTGATTTGCGACGGAAAGCTCAAGGAGAAAATGTCTCTTAGAATACAATAAGGTAAACAAAATCATGCTCCCAATTGTGTAGGCAAGTTTTGGTGCCATCGTAAAATAATACCAACGTGAGTTCGGTGTTCTCTGGATATTTACCAAATAAATTGGTAATAATGGACGAGAGTTTCACGGTCGTTTTCAGAGACACCAACAATTTTTCTTGGCCTACAATAGTGCTTGTTCTAATGGAGATAGTTTTATTTTGCGCAACCCCCCCCCCCCCCCAAAAAAAAAAAAAACCATACTTTGTGGTTAAGGGTTTACCTTTTAAGGTTAAACCTTTAAAGTAGTCGTCCAGACCCATTTTTTTTTTGCCTAATTATGTTGACTGTACATTCAAAACACCTAATCCACCAAAATAATTGATTTTCCAGCCTTATTTCCGTAAAAACACGACTTTTGTAAAAAGCGCCGCGAAAAAAAAAATCTTCCCTCCAACAGGGCTACGACTGTTATTGATGACGTCAGAATAGGGACGCCCGCAGACACTCTGTCTGACACCTGTCGGCAAATGTTATGATGACCGATTGTACTTCGGTGTCAGACAGTGAATCTGTCGCTGTGACCGACACTCTTCCCACACACACGCCTGCGCACCAACACACCCTTCCTGCACACACACACACATACACACACAACACACACGTGAGTGGAGGGCGTGTTGCAGGCGGTGTGTGGGAATAGGCGTGTGTGTAAGAAGGGTGTCGGTGTGCAGACGTGTGTGCAGGCGTGTGTGTGGGAAGGGTGTCGGTGTGCAGGCGTGTGTGTGGGAAGGAAGCGTGTGTGTGGGAAGGAGGCGTGGTGTGCAGGAAGGAGGCGTGTGTGCAGGCGTGTGTGTGTGCAGGCGTCCTGTGTGGGAAGGGTGTCGGTGTGCAGGCGGTGTGTGTGGGAAGGAAGCGTGTCTGCAGGCGTGTGTGTGGGAAGGAGGCGTGTGGCAGGCGTGTGTGTGGGAAGGAGGCGTGTATGCAAGCGTGTGTTGTGGGAAGGAGGCGTGTGTGCAGCGTGGGTAAAACTTGGAAGAAGTCTTCACCCCCATCTTTTTTTTCTTCCCCCTATAGCCAACAAGCCTGGGGAACTGGCGGGAATACGGGGTTTTTGGGTGGGGGAAGCAAATATAGTGATTTATGGCTCCCCAAAAAAAATCATTCAAAGTCACTATATGTAAAAATCTAACCTAACCTAACCTTAACCACAAAGTATACCTAAACCTAACCTACTAACCTAACCTATACACAAGTATACCTACCACCTTAACCACAAAGTATACCTAACCTAACCTTAACCACAAAGTATATAACCTAACCTAACCTTAACCACAAAGTATACCTACCTAACCTAACCTTAACCACAAAGTATACCTAACCTACCTAACCTTAACCACAAAGTATACCTAACCTAACCTAACCTTAACCACAAAGTATACCTAACCTAACCTAACCTTAACCACAAGTATACCTAACCTAACCTTAACCACAAAGTATACCTAACCTAACTACCTAACCTTAACCACAAAGTATACCTAACCTAACCTTAACCACAAAGTATACCTAACTACCTAACCTTAACCACAAAGTATACTAAACCTAACCAACCTTAACCACAAAGTATACTAACCTAACCTAACCTTAACCACAAAGTATACCTAACCTAACCTAACCTTAACCACAAAGTATACCTAACCTAACCTAACCTTAACCACAAAGTATACCTAACCTAACCTAACCTTAACCACAAAGTATACCTAGCCTAACCTAACCTTAACACAAAGTATACCTAACCTAACCTAACCTTAACCACAAAGTATACTAACCTAACCTAACCTTAACCACAAAGTATACCTAACCTAACCTAACCTTAACCACAAAGTATACCTAACCTAACCTAACCTTAACCACAAAGTATACCTAACCTAACCTAACTGGACTTAGAATTTTTTGAGGCACCTCATATTTCATAGCGGTCGTGTGGTTAACCAAGGCTGAGCGCACGCTGGAACCTTTACAGATGGTGAGTATAATAAGCATACAATACAGTGCGGTAGTTCATTTCAGTCAAAGCCGGAGGATGAGTTCCAAAGTATTTCCCAGGTGTAGGTGTGTGTGCGGGAATGGTGTGTCCGTGTGTGCAGGCGTGTGTGGGGGAAGGAGGCGTGTGTGGGAAGGTGTCGTGTGCAGGCGTGAGTGTGGGAAGGGTGTCGGTGTGAAGGGCGTGTGTGTGGGACGGAGGCGTGAGTGTGGAAAGGATGTCGGTGTGCAGGCGTGTGTGTGGGAAGGGTGTCGGTGTGCAGGCGTGTGTGTGGGAAGGAAGCATGCTGCACCCATAAAGGATGCATGCATGTGGCATATAGCAAAAAAAATCTATCAGAAACACCCAAATATCTTCAAGTACTATTATATTTATCTCTGTGTTTACGTGCCTCTGATCAGCGCGGGAAGATGAGCCTCCCTGATGGTACGTCACGGAGCCTGAGCCTGAGCGTCTGCAAATCTTGAGTGCGTTTTGAGAACTCGGGGAATTTGCAGATTTTGATTGCGGATTATTTAAAAACGGCTGACTGGATACAAAAAGTGACGACGTATTGTTGATATACTCGTCAATGGCTATGCTTTGACTGCATTAAATCAGGAATGATGAAATGGTCTGGACGACTACTTTAAGGTTAGGTTTCATTGTTATTTTTTTTTTTTTTTTTTTTTGCGCAAAATAAAACTCCATTAGAACAAGCACCTATTGCAGGCCAAGAAAAAATAGTGTCTCTGAAAACGACCGCGAAACTCGTCCATTATTACCAATAAATTAACACAAATATCTATCTATATCTGGAAGATATTAGAAAAAATGGTACCTGAGCCCAACCACCTGTGTGGTGAAGTGTCCCATGCCAGCGACCGCAATGGACGTAGGTGTGTGAGGAGAGCCCTGCCATCACACGCTTCCACCAGAATCAAGACTCTTTTGGCTGCCAGTCTGAGTCATGTTGGACCAAGAACATTCAATGTTCTACCTAAGGAAGTGAGAGGCGTCAGTGGGTGCTAGTGTGGACAACTTTAAGGCCGCTCTAGACAGGTTCCTCAGGACCTCACCAGACGAGCCCCAGTGCCTGGCTACACTGCCCGCTGTCGAGCCCCCAACTCAATCGTAGATCAAGTGGACCTTCTACACAGGGACACCAAGACTACAAGCAGCGGTGGACCACCACGACTGTCAGGCATCACCCTCTAAACTTGAAACAAGTAAACAAGTAAGTAAGTAAACAAAGAAAAAAATTCGCGTCTTGAACGTGACAGTCAATTCGGACAATTTCCTTCCTCCCCCGTCACCAAATTTCAACAAAACCACCAGAATCCCACAAAAAAACCCGTTAATTCCCACAGAAACCCAGCAAAACACCCTGAAATATGGACCTACAAACACGTCTTTACATAACCCTTAATAGACCCTTAATTAAAGGTGACACAAGGTTAACTACGCGCTATAAAGGTGTGGGAGTGTATGATAGTACTCACTCGTTAGGTATTGTGGTGTCTTCGATGATAACTACGTCGTCATCGTCCCAATTGTAACTATTGTCCATGTCCATTTGTTGTGGGTCGGCCATCTTGGTGGCTGTGGGAAGGCGCGAGCACGAGCACGAGTTGCGACTTTCTCTCTGTCTGTCTGTCTGTCTCTCTCTCTCTCTCTCTCTCTCTCTGTCTGTCTGTCTGTCTATTGCTCTTGTGTCGCCCACAATGAGTGTGTGCTCCACAATCCTGGCTATTACGCTGCCACCACCCACATTAAGAGGGAAAAAAAATAAATGAATAAAAATAAAAGATGTAAGTACTGGTTGGATCTAAATAATAACTCGTTAATAAATAAGGCAAATTAATATATTTGTCACTTTACTGTATCATCAGTAATCACTTCCCAACTCCTTCTTAACCTAACAACGCTTACCTAATAAACATTCATAATACTGTTCTTAACTTAATGAATGGTGTACATTCACAAACCGACTTAATTCTAATTATACATATTCACTAACGATACGCACACTTCTTAACCTAACATCTTACTTAATAAACATACTTCATACTATTCTAATGTGATCTGTTTCCATGCCACATTCTACACTCTCCGCCACACTTCAAACATTTATCCGCCACACTATCTCTCCGGGCAAAATTTTGGAACCGAGGGGTCTATAGTGCGTGGGGTGTCATGTTTGGGGGAGCCGTGGGTGTGTGGCCGCTCACCGCGCCACAGGGGGGGCACCGCCACCGCCACCACCTCTATTCACTGCCCCTTGGGGCCCAGCCAACGGGGCTGCCGCCACCTCACCCCATCCCCTGCCCTGCCTTGGGCCCTGGTAACTTTCCATTACCCCTTAGAAAACAAAAATAACCCCATAAATCACACCTACATCCTACCCAAACAAATTTTTAAAAACATACCTTTACAAGGGCGAGAAAGTCCCTCCCTTTTGGCCTTACCCACTGGGTTCTGTCCGCTTCTGTCTGCAAAACTGCACGCCCCCCCTTCTCACCTCTCTTTGATACGTGGCTAGTTATACCAAAAAAAAATGTCCCCCTCTTTTAAAAAACTAGTGTTAGGACGGGGATTTGGAGGAAAATTCTCGCTTGTTTAATCGATAATTTAATTTATTTTCACCCCTTTCCTGTTTTAACGTAATTCTTCCAATCGGGGTAAAAAATTTTTTAACCCCAATTTTCCGCGTTACCCCTCTTTTTTCTTTGTGTTGTCTCTTCTCTGTCTGTCTGCGGTCTATTTCTCTCTGTTTCTTTCGGTTCACAAAGGGGGTTCCTAGATGATAGATGAAACCCCACACACGCAGAGCCCTGGGGTTAAGTTTTGGCGGGGGGATCGGGAGGCTGACTATATGTACCTCTGCCTAACCCTATCAATTTACCAAAATATTAAGTAGATTTTTTCCCCAATTTCTAATTTTACAGAGACCCCTGGGGCAACACAATTCCTAATGACAACATGGTCTTATGATTTGTTATGTTACCCCAAAAAAAGATGAGTTTGGGAAAAAGAGTTTCTGTTAATAACCATTTTAAGCTTCGTTTTTACCTATGTTTACATTTAAAATTCTACTATTTAGTGGCGTATATGTAACGTGGCTAATTAAATTTTTAGTTTTGGGTTTGTTTTATTTTCCATTTTCTTTCCATTCACGAAACACAACGAAGTGGTTATTCCTCCCTGTTGACGCACAGAATTTTTGTTTGGGGATGATTTTTTGAAAATTGGTGTGTATTTTGGTTTTGATGTCTGCAGGGATGAAAGTGGTTATGCTTGATGTTGCTATGTTTCAAGGGGGCATCGCAATTTTTTTTCCTTCCCCAAACGCAAAAGACTACCTTAGTGGCTCGATCGTATCGGTGGCCGTCTGGGAGCTACGGCGGAGCAGAATGTCGGGTCGGGGGTGTTCGGGGTGACTTTTTTTCTTTATTCCCCCACCCAAAAAGCTGCATTAAATGGTCTGGTCCCCCATAGGCTTATGCAAATGGGAAAATACGAGTTTTACTTATCATGGGGTTATAATGAGGATTTTTGGCAAAAAAAGCATTCGTCCAGGTTCCTACACTTCTAAAATACTGCAAAAGGGAATGCTTCAAGGCGGGTGCATGGGTTAATATTACCTCCATGTATGCAAAGAGAAGGTAATATTAACCCATGCACCCGCCTTGAAGCATTCCTTTACAGTATTTAGTAGAATGTTGTAGGACACCTATGATCGAGTGCTTCTATTTTGCCAACAATCCTCATTATAACGCCATGAATAATGTAAAACTCGTATATTTCCATTTTGCATAAGCCTATGTTGACCATCAATCAATCATTGGGGGCATACGCCGGGGGGCGCGTCGCCTCACCCACCCTACGACGCCACTCCCGGGGGTCACCACGCGCGAGCTCCCATGCAGGCTCCTTTCCCATACCAAGCAACTCTCGACAAGAAACATCACTTGCCCCAGCCACGAGCCTTGTGGGCGCCCCTTGGCCTCCTCCACGCCGGATTGTCTCTTACAGATACAACCCGATGGGAAGGATCGGTTTCAGGGTAGCGTGCCACATGCCCATATAGCCGAAGTTGGCGCTGACGGACTATGCAGGTAATAGGCCTCGATTCAGTCTCACGGTGCAATCGCTGATTTGACACGTAATCATCCCAGCGATACCCCATGATTCTGCGAAGACACTAATTACCAAAGGCATTGATTCGTCTCTTCAAGTCACTATTTAGTGTCCATGTCTCACAACCATAGAGTAAGACAGGGATCACAAGCGACTTGAAGATCCGGATCTTTGTCCTCCTGCACAGGTACCGACAACGCCAAATACTCCCGCTGAGCGAGTCCATAACACCGTGGGCTATGCCAATCCGCCGTAAGACTTCTTGACGTGACCCGCCGTCATTATGGACTGCGCTACCAAGGATGTAAAACTTTCCAAGATCTCAATGTGCTCGCCACACGCATGAACAGACTGTACTGCTTCTCTAGTAAGTCTCCAAACACCTGGACCTTGGTCTTGAGCCAGGAGACCTCTAGTCCCAAAGGCTTTGCCTCCTCGTGCAGCGCCTCTAGAGCCATCACCAGGACCTCCAGCGACTCAGCAAAGATTACTGCATCATCGGCAAAAACAAGATCAGTGATCTTGGTGTTGCCGACGGATGCTCCACAATCACTTTGATCTACAACCCTGTCCAATACCCCGTCCATACAAGCGTTGAAAGTGATGGGGCAAGGACGCACCCTTGCCTCACTCCTGTATTCACAGGAAAGAAGCTGGATACACCTGCCCACACACTTCACAGCACTCTCAGTCCAGAATACAGACCAGTTATCAAACCAATAGTCCTTGCAGGAATCCCTCGAAGTCGCAGAAGATCCCAGAGTGACTCACGATGCACTGAGTCAAACGCCTTTTTGAGATCAACATAGGCTGCAAGCATCCCCTGTCGAACTCACGTCGGCGTTCCACCAGGACACGAAGCGCTAGGATACGGTCCGTTGTTGACTTACCAGGCGTGAACCCAGACTGCTGAGGTCTCTGATGCTTCACCAGATGACTGCGAATTCGCGTCAGCAATAGATGGGCAAGCACCTTGCCTGGTACGCTGAGCAGTGTAATACCGCGGTAATTGTTGCAGTCCTGACGGTCCCCTTTCCCTTTCCAGATAGGGACGACCAGCCCCCTTTTCCAGTCAGGAGGAATGGTACCTGATTGCCACACGGCAGTCAGACAGCATGCAACCCGCGGATCATGGCCTCACCCCCAGCTTTGAGGAGCTCCGCACTGATATTACAAACACCAGCTGCCTTTCCCACCCTTCAACTTTGCTACAGCCTCTCTGACTTCGTCAAGAGAGGGTGCGGTTTCGTCAATGGGAGGATCGGCATCCACTGCCTGTAACCCAGTGGTGTGAAGCTGCTCAGTTGGAGGGTCCAACAACCCCAAGTATGACGAGTGTCTTTGTCACCCTGAAATATCATGATGTACTACCAACTAAGAAAATCAACTATATATATACATATATATATATATATATATATATATATAGTATATATATATATATATATATATATATATATATATATATATATATATATAATATTATATATATATATATATATATATATATATAAATATATATATATATATGTATATATATAGTTGATTTTCTTAGTTGGTAGTACATCATGATATTTCAGGGTGACAAAGACACTCGTCATACTTGGGGTTGTTTATGCGCAACGTTTCGCCAAAGGCACTTGGCATCATCAGGCTAAAAATAGTTAAAAATTTAATATATTGCAATGCTAAAAAGCGAACATCTAAAAAATTATTTCTTAAGAAACAATAAAGTATTCCTATATTATCTAAAATTACTAACTAATAAATAAAATATAATTTGTACTTAACGGACCTTGGTGTGTATGCTGTCTGAGTTGGTAGAGGGACTGAATGGAACACTAGTTTCGTGGGTAACATTCAGCTTGTGTGGGGCGATCGAACCGAGAGTCGGGCAATCGAAACAGTGATAGTCATTTGAATATATGTAGTTGGTGTGAAGTGACTTGGTTATTAAGATCAGGGGACAGATGCTTGATCTGTATGGATTCTAATAATTTAGTGTCACCAGGGTAGTGTGCCTTGGATAGGATACTAAAGTTATTCATAGAAAAAGGGTGATCTAAATCATGTGAGTGTGAGCGGATTGCAGATTGCGAAGCTGATGAAGAAATGGTTCGACCAGTACGTGCAGAAACACCTTTATGCTCAGAAAGCCTAAGGGTTAGATTCCTTGTCGTCTCGCCGACGTATCTAGCGTTACAACTAGAACATTTGAATTCGTAAATTATGTTAGAAATAAGGGCTTTAGGTATAGAGTCTTTATATTTTGAAATGAGTTCTTAAGGTAAATGAATTAGTAAAAATAAATGTAAATTTTGAGCTAGGAAGATGTAACTTAAGTAGATCATTGAGTTTTTTTCGAAAAGGATTTCGCAAGGACATCTTTGATGGCAGGGGTGATACCCGGCCAGAAGACGGATGATTCTGCCCTTGACATCATTGATGTGACTCCTTGGTGGGCCGAGTGTAGAGTCTGGAGTACTGTGTTGCGCAGGCAAGGGGGTATGACGACTCAGTCCTTGTAGATAACAACACCATCCACTGTGTACAGGTCATCACGAAACTGGTGGTATTCGTGCAGGTTTACCGGTAGCTCATGGCGGAAGGAGGGAAAGCCTTACTCAATCAGTTGTAAAGCGCGCTTCATGTTTTCGTCACTTGCAGTTGCTTCGCGGACTTTCTCCCATGTGATAGCCACACATTGTAAGGCAAGGGCTACTGTATGGTGGAGGCCATCATCAATTTCACTATTATAACTGGTGCCCACTGCCCGTATACCGGCTAGGAATGAAGGTTCAATCAATGGTGAGGTGATTTTGATGGATTTGCAATTTTTCCGGCACCTGAGAACCACTGGGGTGTCTCGACACTGAATCTGCTAATATGTTTTTTACCCCAGGGATGTGAACCATCTGGAACCTGTACCTCAATGTTTTTTCTTTAAGGTTACGGAGGCGTGCGTTGGGGATGTCCTCTAGAAATCGATCACCAAAGACTTTTAGCAAGGGTTTGTGGTCAATTGCAATGGTGAGCCTCTCGCAGCCCAGTACAAAAAATCGGGCTTTGTCCAGGGCATCTGCTACAGCCAGGGTTTCTCCCTCTATTGGTGCATATCTGGTTTCTGCGGGGTGGGTGAAGTGGCTGCCAATGAGGGTGGTTCTCCAACCACTTTTGCAGCAGAAAGGCTCTTGCCCTGTGCAGTGGCAGTGTTTCTGGAAGAGCCAAAATCCGATTCCTGCTTTGAACCAGTCTGTTGCCAGACAAGTCGGTTTGTTCGTGTCAAAAATCCCCACACCCTCCTTGATGTCACTCACAATGGCGGCTTTCGACTCCTCAAACAGCGCATCCAGGTCTTCATCCCATCGGAAGGGTGTTGAGGGTTTGAGTAGTTCGCGAAACGGCAACATTTTATCTGCCATGCTGAATGCATAGCTGACCTGATTCACCACACCAAACCAGGCACGTACGTCAGTGATGTTGCGGGGCGTGGGGAACTCTCGTATGGCTCGTAGGTATGCACTGCAGGGTTGAACTGTGTCCAGTGTAATTTCGTACCCTGCAAACTCAACAGTGTCTTGTGCAAACACGAATTTCTCTGGGTTAAGTGTGACGCCATGGTGACCGCACATGTTGAGCCATTCTGAAACTTGGAAGAAACTGCTTTCGATGGTGTCTGACCAGATTAGAGTATCATCTGTGCACTTAGTGTATGTAGTGTATGATAACGTTTAGTCTGCGATTATTTGGTCATAGCGTCTGGTATAGCCATCGCCCGATGCAATGTATCCTTGTGGTGCAACACAGTAGCGATACCGTCCCCAAGGTGTGATAAATGTTGTGTAGGTCATCCGCATGTGGAGGGACACTGTGATACCCATTCCAGGCATCAAAAACTGATTTCCTCTCATGCTCTGGCACTGAACGTGCTTGATGGAATGGGCTTTGGGTGTGATGAGTTTCCCGTTTTGCATAGGCATTAAGAGCCTGAAAACCCACTGTGCGTCGTGGTTCACCATTTTTCTTTGCACATACAATCATGCGGTGGCACCAAGTAACAGGTTCGCCAATGGGGACTGGTTCGATGACGCGAAGCCTTACGTTTTGATCAAGGCCAGCTTTGACTTTCTCACGCCAGTGAATGGGGACTGGGATTGCTTTGTGGCATGCGGTGGGCTCTGTGTTTGGATTGATCAATAATCTCATGGTTCATCATTTTTAGTGGTTGGTGTTCACATGTATTGAATGTGCTGCTACTGTAGTAGTTAATCATCCACTGTTTTAGTTTGGGAACATTATCAACTGTGGGTGGAAAGGGCAGTGTGTCTGGCATTGGTGGCGGTAACTGACGGTGTGGGCAGGAGCATGGTGGTGATCCTTTTTCGGATGAGTCTGCGGCTTGGGATAGGGTTGATGACATGACTTCCCCTACTGTCGGGAAGTTGTTGGTGATCATGCCAAATTCTACACATGCTTCGCGGCTGAGGAAAATCCTGTCAGAATCATCCGTGACATACACCACCTGTCTAGTTTCTATTGGTTTCCCTTGTCGGTCCGTTCCAACGAAGCGGAGGATTGCTGCACCAAGGATGTTTATACCTTCGTTGTTAGCTGCATGCATTCTCATGGAGACTGGGATGAGGTCTTTTTTGCAGACGCCAAGGCGACGAATCATCACCATGCTGGCAAGACAGCATTGGCAGCCCGTGTCGGCCATTACTGGGAGGTTCATGGTATGTGTGGTGGCCTTCAATGGAAATCCCAGGTCTCTGTAGTCCGCTCCCAATGCAGACACGGATAACTTAATGATTGGTTGTGCACGTGATGCTTGTCGTCCCCAGCAGTCCGAAATCTGGTCATATAGGTGATGGCTCAGTGTCAATGAACGACCGGTAGCTTGTTTGCCATCCTGGCTGACATTGGATATAAGGGTGCTAGTGGTACCTTGGGGTTGTCCCGTGTCTTCAGAGGTGGTGGATGGGATGCTGCAAAGGGCCTGGAAGACGCTTCCCTCGTCATCCGCTGCAGCTGCATTGGAGCCGCTGGACATACTGCGACACATAACTGCAGAGTGATGTAGCTTGTTACACCTTCGACAGGTGTGATTAAATGCCGGGCACACCTTTTTCCTTATGTGGGGTGGAGCTTTCTTGCCATGACCATTTCTACCACAGTAGGAACAGCCACCTGGTGAATCCGTATCTAGACTGCTTTCCCGTATGGGTGAGGTGGCACTGACTTGTGTTTTATTCCTTTGATAAGGACTGTGAGTGGCGGCTACGCCTTGTGAGTGAGTAAGTGTGATAGCAGAGCGCTTGCCAGCTTCTTTATCCTCAATAAATTTGAACATCTCCTCAAGGGGCATTTCTTGGTTAGGGTTCCCCAATAGGTCAAGCTGTATTTTACTGTCATTCAAACCTCTGGCTAACACATCTCGCAAGATCTCATCTGTGTAATGAACATCAGTATTACACTTCTGGCACTGTAGCACGAACTTACATACATTGGCCTGACCTTTGATACGAGCTCCGAAGGCACGTATTGGTTCATCGTGATCTTGTGTCATGTTATGCAATGTGAATCTAGCTACCATTGCGTTTTCTTCTCTGACAGCGAGTTTTTTCATAGCTGCAAGCACAGACTCCTCTGTTGCCTCTGCCAGACTTGTGACAGCGGATCTGGTCAGGTCTCTACGTAAGCCATCTTCACAGCATTCTAGCAGCTGTATGATCTTTTCCTGTCCTGTGACCTTTGTAGCCGAGACATACTCCTTCCATCGAGTCAAAAAGTAAGACCATCCTCACCTGATCCGCCAGATGATATTGTGGGCCTCATGACTTTCTCTACCTTGACCGTTTGTGGGGTGCTGTGTTCTGCTGTGGAGTGCATCTGTAGGAGTTGTACCACGATTGCTGCATCCAGGTTCTTCCGTGGTAAACGCGCATCCAGTCACAGGGCAACTGACGGCAGGCATGGTTGCTTGTAGCCGTGTAAAGCAGTGGGTACAGCTGGGTCAGGTGGTAGGTTTCACAGCCAGGGCCTTCAAATTTTGTTCAGACAAGAATGTCTGTCCTCCAGGACAGAGAGCTGAAATACCACAGAAAATCGCGGATGAGTCTTTGGTAAAACGACGGTCTAACTCACTAATCAAACAGTCTAATACTTCATACAAGATGCTGCTGTGCTGCACGTGACTTGAGTCATATCTTTGAACCGGTGTGTTCCAGCACGATGAATTCATCAAGTTGTGGAGGTTTTCTTCTCCGACTTCTATTCATTAATGGTGAAATGCAGCATTTCTTACAGAGTTTCAGTAACCTTCTCAGAGTACTGCTCGATCAGTTGGAGTTTTGCCTATCAGCTAGATCTTCGCTGAGTGATGAAATGTGCTTGACTGCTTTTCCTAGGTCTGCTTGTTTGTCCTGTAGCTGCTGTGATACTATATGAATTTTCCTAGAATTTCCGAGAAAAATGCAGTAATAAAACAAACTCTGCGTCTATCTGCGCAAGTAGGCTATACCTCGAGCGGCTACAGCTCGAGATCCAGTGTCATCTGCAGAATTCTCCTTCAGGAGTCTTAATTACTATATACATTCCAGCCTCAGCAAAGCGTTTCACACGAGATGGCCCGACACCACCACCGTGTGTTCACAGGCGACGCCTGATAAGGCCTGCCTTATCATACTCAAGAAAGGGAGGTCATGACCCACCCTGCGACCCTCTCGGGTCACGAGCCATTTATCTCCTCTCTCTCCAGAGAAGTCAGGTGTTGTTATCATATACTATACATAGCATACACCAAGTCATACACACACATTTCATCTCCTGCAGACATCACAAACCAAATACACATCATTTTCGAAATCATACAAACAAAATATTACTGTTGCGTCAACAGGGAGGAATAACCACTATGCAGTTGTGATGACGTGAATGGAGAAGAACTGGAGGAATAAAACTAACCAAACTAATAATTAATAAGCCACGTATACATATACGCCACTAAATAGTAGACATTTTAAATGTAAACATAGGTAAATGAACGAAGCTTATAAATGGATGTATTAACAGAAACTCATTTCTTACCAAAATCATCTTTGTTTGGGCTAACACACAAATCAGAAGACCATCCCAGCTAACCACCACCGGCGGGCCTACGTAGGCATTAGAGCGGCGAACGGCGGCCACCAGCGGCAACTTTGCCTCCCGAGGCCCTCCGTAGTGCCGCTGGTGTATTTTCAGAGAGGAAAATTTATTATCTGTAAATCAATGTACAGAATTTGAAAAATGTATTCCTTTTATGTATAAACATTCGCACAAAACGTAAGTTAGTCAAAGCCTTCGTCAAAAAGACTGACAAATGTGTTACTCACTGTATCTTATATACGGACTATCCTTACTTCTGTTTATCAAAGATTTACTCTTTGTGAAATATTTGGAATACAACACGATTATGTACCATACACTAATGACATGATAATATATTATAAGTCTTAAAATGACGGTTCTTTTGAAAGCATTTATTCATATTGCGACGCTTGGCATTTTTCTTCCGACATTTTACCAAGTACCACATGATCTTGATCTTGATGTTACAGGTGGCCTTTTCTTCATAGGCCTTTAAACCGGCTGCTCCTGTAGTCTTGTTCTTGTTCTTGTTTTAGGGCTGTAGAGTCTATTGTCTATTTCTCATATACCACATTCTTTCCAAAAACTCTTTCACTGTCTCAATCATCCGTCCACTTGTCTCACCACACAGTCCCAGCAGTAATAACATCCATTCTCTTCCTGTCCTTTCAACCACCTCGTTCATGTCACCTCCCATTTCAGTCAAAACCACACGCATCATTTCCATTCTCTCCCCGCTATACTTCTCACATTCTAGTATCACATGTTCCACTGTTTCATCCTCACCCATGTCACACATCTGGCACACTTTGCTGCCTGACTCGGACCATCTGTAGTTCCTTGCATTTACATCTAAGCACTGTGTTCTGGCTTGGAAGAGAAGGTCGCCACCCCGGGTTCCATCATACACACTTTCATACGCTGGTGCCTCTTTCTCCTTATACCATTCTAGTGTTTTCTTTTGCTCCATCTCATTTTTCCACTTACTCAGCCCCACATACTTCACTACTCTATCGATCTCAGTTTTCCACTTTCTCACATCCCACTCAAGGTCTTCTTCATCACCATTCAACATCTTCCATTCAATTACATTCGGTCTTTCATCTATCAGTTGATACATCCACCAAAATCGCAATCCACTTCTTTCTACCATTTTTTGGCATCGCTTCCCCCATTTACTACTACATTCACTCCACAAATAAACTTTTCGTGCCAATCTTGTGTCCTCCATTCGTTCCAGTCTGATCTTATACCTGAGTGTTGCTTTCGAATGTCTCTCCCTAAATGTACTCCATCCCATGTCACCTCCTAAACCTTCACATTTACTTGGTATTACGTACGGCTAATAACTTTCAGCTCAAAGGTAATGAGTTGAAAACTGATAAAGATATAATAAATATTTGGCGCAAATGTGATTTGGTTTGGTTAGACATACTACAGAGAAGATATACTGAAAAGAGTATATCAATATCCATCATCATTATCATATGCCGTGCAGTGTGCAGAGCAACATATCGGATTATACGGTGAGTAATAATTTTTCCTCTCAATTGATTCATAATAAGTAAGTAGCCCTATAGTTTAAGGAAGAGTGCCAAATATAGAAAAGTATGTAGAGGACAGAGTATTGCGCATCATAGTTGTCAGTTGTTCGTAAACAAGTTTTGTTTGAATAGCGCCGCGGCTCCCTGATAAAATATCAACCTGTGATAGCATCATAGGACATCACCAGGGCTCATAGTGTTCCCCAAAGGATCCTCGCATCCTTAAAACAACAACAGCAGCATCATAGTGCCGCGGCTAGCCAGCGGCTAGCCAGCCAACTGTAACCTGGCTGTGATTTATCCTGCTGTCCTTCACCGTCCAGCCCTTTAGGCCGTAAGTATTTAGGCCGTGGCAAATGGCAACATACGGCATATTATTAATTGTATACGACCTAAATAACCAAACTTAATCAAATCACACTGCTGATCACACTGGGGTGCAGTCAGTTTGTACACAAGTTGTTTCGTACACCAAAAAGTTGTTTGGTAGTCTATATGAAACCATAGTCGTTTCGTACACTCAGCTTGAACTTGACTACTAGACAAAACGACACCGGGTATGTACGAAAAATCTAAAAATTTGTGTACGAAGCAACTAACAAAACCTGGGTACGAAACAACTTGTGTACGAAACTCCCTGTAACCACCACACTTCATCAAGATATCACTTTTACCTACAGATTGTTTCGATAAATTAGACCTTGATGAATGAATTGTGTGTTGTAATGAAAGGCTGTGTGGTGTGATATGTGACTGGAGTGTGACCTGTAGATGTGTTAAACCAGTGATGTGGTGTGTGATTCTCTTGTGGGTATCATTCTAGTGTTTGCCCATACTCCCCTCTCCCTCTAAACAATCTTGGGGACCTGGGGGAATGCGGGATATTTGGCTGGGGTACAAAATATGCGTCGCAACCACATAGTTTTTGAGTTAGGGGTGTTGAAAAAATTCCCTAGATCTAGGGAACATTCTTTGGATTTCTTCTGAGTCCAGAGATGTGTGAACCGGACGATCCTCACATTATGATGACCGGAGTATCGAGAATCCCCCCCAACTAGCTAGGAGGTTAGGTTATATTTGTTTTAGGTTGGGTTTTATATTTGTTTAGGTTAGGTTAGATTTGGTTAGGTTAGGTTAGGTTAGATTTGGTTAGGTTAGGTTAGGTAGATTAGGTAGATTAGATTAGAGTTGGTTAAGTTATCGGGGGTCAAATCCCCCGCTAGGTCAGGTTAATTTGGTTAGGCAAATTTCTCTAGGTATAAGGAAATTACCCTAGATTTAAGGAAATTTAACCCCCTAAAACAATAACTCTTAAAATACGTGTTTCCGACGCATAATTGTTCCCCACCGAAACCCCGCATTCCCACAGGTCCCCAAACTTGTTTGGGGGAAGTGGGAGAGTATGGGCAAACACTAGAATTTTACCTTATATTCTTTAGTACTCATTCTTTCCCCCGTTAAGCTATTTATTTTAACTCGACGACGCAGAAATGTTCTTTACCATTTAATTTTGTTTTCTCTTTTTTATAAAGCATCTACCGTTGCCGCAGACCAGGATGCAGCATGGTGCTTAATACACTGCAGAGTGCTGATGATTGTATGCATGGACATTTTATTTAAGGGACATAAAATTAGCTTTACTGAATATGTATTGCAAACAATGGTTTAGTTGCTTTTCAATGATAAATTAGGGTAAAGATTGGTTTTAGGGGAAACCCTCCTTATTGCGGAAAATATCACCCGTTATGTGACTGTTATTTATGTTTTTTATCACGAAGATATTTTTTAAACCCTCAATCAGTCAGCACGTTCTTTTCCTCAATAGAGCA
Source organism: Chionoecetes opilio (assembly GCA_016584305.1). Classification (NCBI taxonomy): domain Eukaryota; kingdom Metazoa; phylum Arthropoda; class Malacostraca; order Decapoda; family Majidae; genus Chionoecetes; species Chionoecetes opilio. The sequence goes on along the minus strand of JACEEZ010010306.1, from coordinate 5,151 downwards.
GTAAACTAACCTAACCTGAGTAATGCTCGAGTCATTTTTTTGCTTTAAAATGGATGCTTAAGTTAATTTTTTTCTCGGGCATGAATTATGTTTACTTTAAAAAAAAAGAAGACTTATTATCACTTCTATGAGACATAACACTTTTGAATGCTTCTCGCAGATCCATCACATCATGGGGGGAGTCGTGACTTCGGTATGTGGAACGTCCCAGAACTGAGGCGCTGGTGGGACTGGTTGTCAAAAATTACCAACGCTTGACCAGTAGGGATGAAAGTACCCAAAGGGGGTGTGGGCGAACATCGCCTTCAGACTGCAGGAAATGGTATGTATTTTGAGATTAAGATAATAATGATGGATATAGTATTCCTTTTATGGTTTTTTATAATATTTTATTGTACAAGTGTGTTTGAATGTGTCAGGCTCTTAAAAGCTTATAAAAAATGTAATGGCAATATTATTTGCCATCATAATTTTACATGTTTTTATAACCCCCCTCTCTCTCTCTCATCTCTCTCTCTCTCTCTCTCTCTCTCTCTCTCTCTCTCTCTCTCTCTCTTCTCTCCTCTCTCTCTCTCTCTCTCTCTCTCTCTCTCTCCTCTCTTCTCTTCTCTCCTCTCTCCCCCCCCCCCCCCCCCCTGAACTCATGGGTGGTGTTCTCAATGCAGATGAAGGCAGCAACAGCTATGGATTGAAAAAAGAATTTGTTGCCCTCAGACTTTTCGAGCACCTAATGGTTCTGTATATACCAGATGCAGTGATACCTTTGCTTGCACAGCTATGCTGTTATCGTTATAGGTAGGTAGGACTTGTGTGTCGAATTGATATAGAGCTTACATGTCATGTATTTATCTATCATGATGCAACATTCGGTTACCAGGGTGCAATGGCAATTTAGGTATCTTTTCAATCAGACACATCCTAACTACCTATAACGCCAACAATGCCTCTACATGTGAATGTATATTTTCTTGTACATTTCCTTCCAGGAATCCCTTCGGAGCTTGTTTCTGTCATTGCTGGGATCATTGCTAGCATGTGTTCCTTCTTCCCCCTTTAGCCACTGCAGCACACCTGTCTACATTGTGGACTTCCCGCACCATGTCCCAACTCTCTTTCTAAGTAATTTTTTATTGAATGCTTCATATGTAATGTGGAGTGCTTTAAGTGAACAAGTGACTCAAGAAATGTACATCATGATGCACTTGTAAACCTACTCCCAACAGTATGGCCTTCACCTTGAGAAACTGTAATACGGGATTGTTTTCTTTTTTTTCTCAGGTTTGGAAGAGTGTGTAAAAGATGGAAATTGAGAGAGAAAGAGAATAAGATTTCCAGAAGAGTAAGTTGAAGAGTTTTTTTCACTAATGCAAACCCAGCTTTCCCCCAAGGTGATAATATTGCTTCTATGATGTATGGGGTTAAATAAGCTTGCCCAATCCTACCTTTCCTTTCTGTGCCTATAGTTCCAACTCCTTTGGAAACCTGTTTACAAACCCTCTGCAAAAATTTTCCTTTGTGACTCTAACCTTCTGAGGAAATGCCACCTATTCACTGACAAAGAGATGGTTCTACAAACTCTCTCAATGAATGTAATCCTATACTACATGTATGATACCTGAATGCATTTTGGGGTGAATTTAGTTACATTGTAGCGACTTTAGTGTCACCCCTTTCAGTCTTTTAAAATTTTTCCGTTCTCTACCAGTGCTGTCTCTAAAGAGAACCAGCGTAGAACGTTGACTAATCTATTTTGTAGTCTTCAATATTTTATTGTCATTTCATGTTTTGCACTGTTATCAGCTCATCAATGTAGTAATTATATACAACGTTTTCACCAGCAATGTTATTGGAAGTGCCCCTTTGGGTTAAAACTCGCAGTTGGTCGAGTTCCAAAATTAACCTTTAAAATCACCATTTGTGAAACCAGAATTTCTGTATATGTATTCCAATTTAATGCAATAAATTAGGGGCTGCTGAGTGGGCGTGAAGGGGGGGGCCGCCTCATGGTCCGCCACACCCCGAGAGACGTGATGTTGGGGTGGCTGCGAGCAGCGCCCCCTCCCCGCTGACACATCACTCCCCACACCCTGCCCGCGCCGGCAGGGTGACCATGACGCAGGTGACTCACCGTCACCACTCTCCACGCGACCCTCCCGTAGCCGACGGGATACCCTCCTCACTGGCGGGCTGATGCCCGCTTTGTACTTCTTTGCTCCTGCATATGCATTTCTGTACATCCTGGTATTGTGTGTGTGTGTCCTGTATGCTTAGTTGTACAATAAACCTTTACCAAATCAAAATGCAATAAATTCCCTGAACTGACAAAATGAGTATCCATCATTCCAGTTCAACCATAAGCTATGAACACTCCACCTATTACAATGGTGACCCTGGAGTGTAGCTAATGGTTCCTGGGTTTGGCTTAAACTGGTGCTGTACAGCACGGCATAGAAATGCAATTTCTATGCTTTGCGGGACACCAGAGCACCTTTTCTCCTAGTATGGGACCTGCGTCTTCGGAAGCTTTCGTCCCATTGCTCCTGCTGTATATTCCTAGCCTCCAGCTTCACTGGTGACGCTAGGTTGAAAGCGGGATAGGGAGAATTACACTTCATACGTGTAGCCGCCACTATCAGATTTCCCACCCAGACCCGCACCTTCTGTGCCTTCCTCAGGCATTTTTGCCCTCAACGCCTTACTGCGTCCTCAGGGCGCCTATGCGCATTCAGGGGCGGCCACTACCCCGCCAGGCCTCACTGCGTCCTCACCCAGCCTATGCGCATTCAGCGGGCCACTGCCTCGTCAGATGCCTTACTGCGTCTCAGCCTATGCGCATTCAGCGCGGCTACTGCCCCTTCAGACGGCTCACCGTGTCTTCAGCGGCCTTATGGCATTTAGCGCGGGCCCTGCTTCCTCCGAGGCCTCATTTGCGGCCTATGCGCATTTAGCGCGGCCGCTGCCTTCCTCCAGACGGCTCACCGCGTCCTCAGCGGCCTTTTGCGTGTTTAGCGCGGGCCCTGCCACCCTCTGAGCCTCCTTGCTCCCTCAGCACGACCCTCACGCGCATTCTGCGCAGCCCACGGTGTTATTGAATCACTCTACGGCCGCCACTCGCCGCCCTGTGGATTACCAGCCCTGTGGATACTCAACCCTCAACCCCCACGTGTTAACGTGACTCACTCCACGGCCGCCGCTCGCCGCCCTATGGATTACCAACAACCTGTGGATTACTCAACCCCCAGCCCCACAGGTTAAATTGAATCACTCCACGGCGCCGCTCGCCGCCCTATGGATTACTCAAAAGCCCTGTGGATCACTCAACCCTCAACTCCACAGTGTTAAAGTGACTCACTCCACGGCCGCCGCTCGCGCCCTATGGATTACTCACCACCCTGTGGATTACTCACCGCCCTGTGGTTACTCACCGCCTGTGGATTACTCTCACCAGTGCTACTTGCATAACCGTGTTTTGTTCCCTGAACAACTGGGACACCCGTCCAGTCCACACTGCGCTTTCACTCAACTTCCCCTGCTCCGCCTTCACACAAACGCCCGCAACACAGCCGGCGTCAACACTGCCATGGCGGTAACACTGCCACGCCCGCAACACTGCCGGCGGCACCCCTGCCATGGGGGGAACACTGCCACGCCGCGACTCACAGCCGGCGGCAAACCCCTGCCATGGCGGCAACACTGCAAAGCCCGCGACTCACAGCCGGCGGCACCACTGCCATGGCGGCAACACTGCCACGCCCGCGGGCTCACTGCCGGCGGCAACCACTGCCATGGCGGTAACACTGCCACGCCCGCAACAACTGCCGGCGGCACCACTGCCATGGCGGTAACACTGCCACGCCCGCAACACTGCCGGCGGCACCACTGCCATGGCGGTAACACTGCCACGCCCGCAATACCCCCACGCCTGCAACACTGCCATGCAGCAATACTGCCACGCCCGCACACAGCCGGCGGCAACCACTGCCATGGCGGCAACACTGCCAAGCCAGCAATGGTCCACCCCAGCCCTCCAAAGTCAACCGCGTCAAACCGGCATACCTGTTGGCCCCAGAGCAAGCCCCCATCGCTACCATCACATCGCCAACACCAGGCAACGCCCCCTCTACCAAAGTCTCGTTCCTCCTCCCGCGTCATAGGGGGGTACGTAGGGGACTAAAGTAGTCACCCCTTCAGTCTTTTCAAGTTTCCGTTTTCTACAGTGCTGGGCTCTAAAGAGAACCAGCGTAGCACGTTGACTAAACTATTTTGTAGTCTTCAATATTTGTTATTGTCATTATCATGTTTATGCACTGTTATCACTCATCAATGTAAGTAATTAAAAACAACGTGTCACCAGCAATGTATACTGGAAGTTTTCTTTGTTGAAACTCGCAGTCTTGGGCGAGTTCCACAATTAACCTTTAAATCACCATTTTGAAACCAGAATTTCTGTATATGTATTCCGATTTAATGCAATAAATTAACCTGAAATGACAAAATGAGTATCCATCATTCCAGTTCAACCATAAGCTATGAACACTCCCCCTAGTTACAACTCACATATACCAGAAAGTTTACAAGCAGTATCTCGCCTTTCCTTATTATGAATTTGTGACTGGGATGCATTTTGATGACAATATGAGGGTCACATTTTATTAACCATTAACCATAAGCCATTATTGCACACAAAACGTTTAAATTAGTCAAAACCTTCGTCAAAATACGCTGACTAATGTCTTAGTCTCTAACATTATATACGGGCTATACGTATACTTCTGTTTATCAAAATTTACTTTTGTGAAATATTTGGAATACAACACTGATTCTGTACCCTACATTAATGAGCCCTGATAATATATTATAAGTCTTAAAACGATGGTTCTTTGAAAGCATTTATTCATATGCGAACGCTTGGCATTTCCCCTCCGAATATTGCAAAGTAGTATTGTCGTACTTGTATGACAATTGCTATCCATACGATACATGGTTTTAGAATCGTACACGAAAATACGATAATTTATTGGGCTCACAAATATAATTACATTAAAGTCACACAAAACTATCATTGCACTGCAAAAAACTATTCGCTGTCAATTTCCGCGAAAGAGAGCATAAATTAAAATGGACTTTTGAGTCGTAATAATTTAAAAATTT